>VZTD01005887.1:1085884-1259824 GCA_013397725.1 Rhagologus leucostigma
CACCCCGCCATCCCCGCCGCAGCCCGCCCGCCCCGGCGCCTCGGCGGTCCGCGCTACGGCGGCCCTCAGCGGGGCAGCCGCCGGCCGAACGCCGGGCCGAGGGAAGCCCAAAGGCGGGCTCGGATCGGAGCGGGGTCGAATACCGCGCTCAAAGCCCCCGCCGCGCGTATTTCGTTTTCGCCCTAAACTCCCTCCGGGCGCCAGACGCCGAGAGGCGTGAGGAGAGGTCCGAGCCCACCGGAGTTCACCTCCAGCAGCAGGAAAGAGTGGCTGGCATCGCCCGTCGGCTACGGGGCTCCCCTCAGCCCGGCCGGAGCGCTCCCTTCGGGGCCGGCCGAGCCGTACCGCGGCCGTCGTAGAGCCGATGCCCCGCACCGCCCGTCGGCATGACGGAGCCCCAGGGCTGCGGGTAGCCCGCCGCCGAGCTTCCCTCCCGGGACAGCCGCGCCCCCAGCCCTGTCAGCGCCGGGAACCGGCCGTCATCGTTCATCACCCGGGCAGCCGCTGCAGCCCTTGGCGCCCCTATCCTCGCCCCGAAGCGGTGGGGCTCACCTGGGCGGGGGCCGCGGTGCCCGGTCGTCGCCTCCCCTCGCCCGGCGGCAGCTGTCGGGCAGCGGGGCTGCCTCCGCCCCCCGAGGGGGAGCTGGGGCTCAGCGCGGGCTGTCCGAGTGCCAGGCAGGAGCTCTCTCGGAGCACCCCCGGCGCCGACCGCCAGCGCGGGGGGCACCTCCGGGGCCCGGCTGCGAGGGACTGGTGCCCACCGCAGTGCCACCTCGCCGCGGCAGGACAGCGTGCCCGGGGCTCCTGCCCCGCAGCTACCTGGACGGCGCGGAGGGAACCGCTCTCCCCGGCTAGACGGCGCATCCCCCCGGCGCACCCACCCTGCAGCGGGCGGAGAAGCGGCCGCCGCGCTGGTGCCCACCCAGGCAGGGCCGCCGCCGTGCCGCTGGCAGCAGATTTTGTTAAGGTGCGGCGGGGTCCTCGCGCAGCCGGGGCGGGCGCTGCCCCGCGGAGGGGACGGAGCGGGCACCGCCGCAAAAGTTGAGGACACTGGCGGAAAAGATGTTTGTGTTGCCGCTGCCAGCAGGGCACCCGAAAAGCGGGAGATTCTGTTTTGCTCCTCTACCTTCCCGGAGATCAGACCTCTGCGCCGTCCGCCGCCACTCCAGGTGCTGCATTACCGGGTCCAGGTGCCGGCGGGAATCCTCACCGAACTACCGCAGTCTTCCTATTGCCGTTCAAAATTAGGCTCGCTCTTTCGAATTTCGACTCCTGCTTTGAAAACAGTGTAAACCTACGCTTTCCGGTTTTATTTTAAGTCGTTCAAGTATTTTATATTTATCATTTCAGGACTTCTTTTAATGCTAGAATACACACCAACTCCTGTTAAAGCTAGAGTCTTTATGTATCAATCTGTAACGCTGAAAAAGATGTTCTTCTGAAAATAGCAACGCTTTCAAATTAAAGTGCATTTCCAGCCAGCTGAATGTTCAGTAACAGGGAGAAACAATCCACCGAGTTTCAAAAAGGTTTAGAATGCAAAAACAGATTAGAAACTCTAATTAAACAAACAAAAAAACCCCAAAACAAAACAGGAAGACTCAGGTTTTACTAAACTGTTTGCATCTGCATGGTTCTTAAAACCTGTTGCCTAAAAATCCTGAACTAAAATGCAGAAAACTGAATCTGCTTTTGTGATCCACTTTCTCGTAGTACATTTGACTTTACCAAAATAGTTTAATAACTTCTATTTCACTTGCCCATTTGTGTGAGGTGCTTTTTTTTCCTTAAGTCCAACCATCATATAGAGAGCTTTTCCCTTAAAACTGCTGCACAATAACTAGAGATTCAGCGAATATTTAAATTCTCCGAGAGAAAGCTTAGTTAATGGAAACAAAATTTCAGTGAATTGTATTTTGTTATTGCAGCCAGTTTGTTTAGCAATTAACAACTTCTTATTAGAAAAACTCTTGTACTAAAATGTTTAAATTGAAAGATGTAATCAGATTGAAATAACTGACAAAAAGCAAGAGCCAGTCACCTGAAAAAATTAAAGCAGGTCCTTTAGACAGATTAGTCCCAAATTTTTCTGTCAATATCGAGAGTAAATTACTGAAACTTTACATCGTCAATTTATAATTTTAGAAATCTTGTTTAACTATACTAATCTATGCTAAATTCCTCAATTGCTGTTCATGCAAACTGCAGTTGTTTAAATATCACTGCCTCAGACTGGATATCTGTGTATTTATACAAGGCATGTCAATTGTGCATGTATCAACATGTATCTGTATGTTCATCAAACAGGAAAAATACATTTTGATTTGTAAGAAATCATGAGATATTCTAGAAAAGCAGCTTTCAGGTAAAGGGGTATTTACAAACTATTCATTTGATTACTATTCATTAGCCATTGGCAATTCATACCTGATTGGTCACCTGCTTCTTGGCTGGGCAAGCAAAAGCAATCACAGGGAAAAGGTAGATGACAATGAAAATTAATTTTCAAGCTCTCTACATGTATATTTGTAAATTATATAGATTTGCAGACAAGTTAAATATGCTTCATGGCCATCTCAATACCTGGGGATAAATTAGTGGTGAATCACATTTGCTCGTCAATGTCAATCTGGGTTTTCATTGCTCACTCAGCATCAAAATTTCCATTGCCACAGAGCAATGATGTCACTGATCCCACTGTGGTACTAACCATATACCTACGTCATTTACCAGAGAAGTCTCACCCACTGCAATATGAAACAGTGAGATCTGCTACGTCATCCCCCCACACACCCCCTCCCCCTGAAGAAAAATGGATTTTAAAAACTCTGAAACACATCAAATTGCAAGTTAAAATACTCTGGTGCATTCCGCCAGGTGCAAGGATTCTGGTACAAATGCCCTGTGTCAGTGCAACCACGAGCAACGGATTTTAGTTGTATTTGCGTGGGTAAATGTGATTTCACAAGAATTCAGGAGTCAGAGCACACTGAAGCCATCAGGAGGTCACTGAAGCCATCAGGTGCATTGTACTTACAAGCATAGGCCTGGTTTGAATGCAGCAAATAAGCCTGTTTGGCAATAATTTGGCAATATTAGTCAAAATACTTGAAGGAAAATGTGGGGGAAAAGTAAAATCAAGTTATAACAAAGGTTTTTTTGGTATTAAATACAGCTTCAAACCAAACACCTGTTCTTTCCCAATTCTGTCTGCTCCATCTTAAGAATGACAGTGACTCATCTTTTGTCTGGTCCCACTCTTTTGCCTGGTAAATCCTCTTATCTCATCTTTATGTCCTGAGTCCATTCTACTATGTATGATCAATTCCTTGAAAAAAAAGAAAGAGGACAGACTATAAGAAAAGGGAGTTTATAAAAATGTAGGATGGCAGCAGTAGAGGAGCTGACAGAACCAACCACCTGAATATGGGTGAGCCAGAAGCAGCCACAATGAAATAGAGAGAAAGCAATCTGCTGGAAAAGTGGGGCAGGGGCAACAACAGGCTAAATGCAGCTAAAACCCAAGTTCTGAGTCTGAGTAAGTACAAGTAAAAATATTTATAGAAAAGTCCTGAGAAAGTTGATAAAAATAATTGTTTGGTTTTTTTCCCCAGGGATTTTCTGCGAAACAATTTTAGAGAATATAGTAATTACTATCCAGCTGCTGAATTGCTATCACAAATTAGAAACCTCCAGAAAAGACACTGTTTCCTAAAGTCTTATTTTATAAACCTTTAGAGTAATTTATAGAATCTCTTACTTCATAAGAGTTTGTTCTTACAAAGGACTATTCTCAAACACCATACTCATTCAAGGAGTAAGTTTGTTTAAAGGGTATGTATCAGCCATTTTATTTGATTCCCACAAACACTCATCCAAGCCACCTCTTCTCCGTACGAATATTAACTGCGAGTGTTGGTAACATGCAAACATGTGCCATGTTTGAATGCAGCCATCTTGAAAGTATTTGAGGGAATTACCTACTCCAGGTGCAGAAGAAATACCGTGAGATACAAAATGAATGGCAATTCTTTCAGAAAATCAAAAAAACGTATTTTTTAAGAAGTCCAGGTCTGTTTCAGAGATAACTGACATCCCAAAAAATAATTATAAAAAAAAAGTAGATAAATATCTTGTTTACTTTCAGTATTTTGTTCAGCTCTGCTATGTCATTTCACTTTCTGCTCAGCTTTCAACACAGCTGAAAGGTTCTGTGGCTGGAACTCTATATGATAAAAGTTTCTCTAGAAGTGCTATGCTGTGTGATGTATGATAGTGGGTACATTAAAAAAGCTGTGAAGACCATGTCTTTTCCTGCCAATTTTTTTACTTCCTTTTAGAAACGCACAAAACTATGAGACGTTTTCAGCATTATTTTCCAGGGAAAAACTACAATTCTTTATGGAAAGAAGATACCTCATATGCAAAGGTAGGACATTTTTAATCACAAAATTTTCAGGTAGACATATTACTAAATATTACATTGTAATAAAAAAAAATAAGATTAATTTTAAAATGGAAAAAAAAAAACTAGTGTCAATGTACAAAGGGAAACATTTACAATAATTGTACTCACATTTTTTTCCTGTAAAGACTATGAAAGAAGCCAAACAAAACCTTATGAAGCCACCTAGCATTTTGTGCTTTCCTATGCAGGACAAAGAACAGATATTTATTGTTTTTATTTAGAGGATTTTCAGAGAGCAAAATGGCTGCTTGGGTTTAAGTTACTGTTATTAAAGTAGGGGACACTCCTCCAGAAAAACTGTCCTTTGAATAAGTTAAAACTCCAGTGGCAGCTCTCTTTACTGAGATGGTTTATTATAAACCCAAAACACCATAAACATTGCAAGCTCTTCGATACAAATACCATCTTTTGAATTCTGTCCAGCAGAACAGTATCGTGGCCTGGGACCAGGGCCTCTGAAGCAGTAATGAAACACAAACAGCAAAGGATGTAATGGCTGGCATGGTAGGCAATAGCACTGTTGTTACCTAGTACTGTTGGATGAGCCATTTTTATTGCAAGAAAAATAAATAGCATTATCAGGACTTTTGTAGTTCTACCTTTCTGTTTTTATAATGAAATCTAGAGTTAGTTTATGATTGAAATTTGTTATAATTTGCTATCTGCTACAGACAAATAAGTTATTTCTATTCTGTACTCAACTGGATCATAAAAATTCTATTCTTTACATGAACTAAAGAATAGATTTAACAAAAATCCAAAAGGAAAGGTTAATACTGACTTATATTCATTCACCATGAGTTGTGTGTGCATCTTGCTAGCACATAGCACAGAGTATACACTGCTATTGTCACAACCAGGGATGCCAGCTCTCCCCTGTAACTCTCTCTTGCAACCCCTTTCTTCACTTTCCCAAATTTTACAACCAGTGAAAAGAAGCAGACTTTTCCCCAACATGGTTTGAACAGTTCATTAAAAGTCCTACTCCTCCATCACTGGCAAATTTTTTGATGCAACTAGCAATCTCAGCTCTTAGTTTAAATGTAAAATTTTGTTCTAGCCTAAACCTACAGCTGGTTCCTCTTTGATATTAACAGCAGGTGCAAAAAAAAAAATAAAAATGAAGAGACTGAGTCCAACCTTTAGATTTTCCTACAAACAAACCAACTTCATGTTAAATGCAAGCACCTTGTTTGATGTCTGATCGTTGCTCAAGGGAAATAGGTGCTTTTTTAGAACAATGCTTCATCCTTTTCACTTGAATTCCTCCTTCCTTCAGTTGCAGTGACTATCACCTACCTCCCATGAGGAAGAGGACTTTTATTCCTGCCCTTCTGTTAAAAAAGTCAGACTTAATACTGTGGCTGTTGATAGTGAAATGCAGTCATAAGCTTTCAGAGTTAACAACTTGATGAGACAAAAAGTGCAAAGAAATGCATACCTCCAACAACCATGGATTATTTCATGTGTTTTCTAGAAAGTTTGGTTTCAAAACCATGACCTGTTTCTATATAGAAACATACCTTTGCAGTCCTGAAAACTAGAAAGCTTGACTTTGAAAATGAAAGCTTGAACTCTTCAAGTTTGTTGTACAAACGTAATTGTCCCACATGGGGTCTCAGACTGCTGTAACACACATTCATTCAACACCACAATTGAGCTGATAAAATTGAGAAATGTTTATTATCTAAGTAACTTCTCTCCATCCCATCCTAACTTTAGGGACCAAGAAATTCAAACCAACTTATTTCTTTACAGCAACATGCATGCACACACTATGAACATGTACCTGCTGTTTTTATATTCCACCCTAGGACACACTTGCTATCTTTTTCTTGGCTGTTCTTCCCCACTTCTCCCTCTATTTCTTTCTCTTTTTATTTCTCCCTCTCTCTGTCTCTCCCACATAGACAATATTTCTCTAGCTGCAGAATCAACATAGCAAAATAGATTTTCTTTACACCATATTTTAATGTCAGCATGTGAAACCCACCACATAGAAGGCTAGGGTATTACTGCCATCATCCCAGAACAAACGCTCTCACATACACAACCCTAGACCATTGCAGACCAGCTTATGTGATTCAGTACAATTCTTCTCTAGAAATAAGAGAAGAATTGTCATATATTTTTATTCACTGTCTTTTATCTCTTTGATTACTTATTCCCCATTTTCTCCTTTGCCATCATCCAGCAGCTCCCGTTATTCCCATAGCTTTCTCTCCCTCATGCATGATCCATCCTTCTCTCTAGTTTACTGTTTCTCCCCATGCTGCCACATCTGCTACAACTCAGTAAACATACTTCAAGCTGGCAGCGTCCCTGTTCTCTCAGCTGCCACAAGCTCTTCACCCACTTTCCCTTTACTACTTCCAAAGTCTTTCTTCAACAGAAGAACATCTTCCTGCACTTCTGCTGTCCAGGTCCCACAAAAAGCTCTGGTCCTCAAAAGAGGAGGGAGATTCTTCCCAAGCCTTAGGTCTAAATAAAAGTTAGCTGTTAAAGTAGAAGAAGGGGAAGGACAGAGACTGCTTTTACTCTACCAGAAGCCTGGGGCTGCCTGTGGAGGAGGCTTTAGGATGGTAGCAATGAAGCAGCATTATCTTATCAGCTTGGCCACAGAGACAGGGTGTTTTTAATCTCTCCTGCTTGATACGGGTTCTCTGAATGACTGGGAGACTTGAGTACAGACCACAGAGTTCAAGCAGAACAAATATAACACATCCTACCCCTATGATAACACAAGATCAGCAGTCCAGAAATAAAATAGGCACAAATAATTTCTTTATGTGTTCTCCTTAGAAAGAAAGTAAAATTAAATTCCGTAGGTATAACTAACAGGAGTCCTGTTCAGGCTAGGAATCTTTGTATTCACGCTAGCTAAACAGTGCAGGAATTTTAAAGGATATTGATTGCTTCATTATTCAGAAAATAAATATGGAGCAGTATAATGCTATCGTATTTTTAAAGAACAGACCTGAGTACCTACAACATTTTGAAAAAAGCTTATTTGAAATTATCTTTTTTTTTCCTTTTTTCTGTTAATGTCCTGCACCTTTAGGAAAAAATCAGAAGAGAAAGCACAGTGTAACCCATTTGAAGCAATCTCTACAGCATCCTCAGTTCAGCTTTCTCTAGCTGGATACAGTCTGCAGAGATGTAAATGATGTAAATGCCTCGAGTCTGATTGTTTTCAAAGCAAAGGAACAATGTGGTTCTCACCAAAGCCCATAACTCAGAATCCCTACACTGACAAAGCTTCTGGCAAGCCCCCTAGTTTCCCAGAGCAGAAAAAGTAAATCACACAGCAGTCCCAACACCTGAGTCAATCAGACCATCTCTACATCTGACATGGCTCATGCACACTCTGATATAATTATCTATCATTACCTTTTTTTTTTTTTCAGTACAGATTGACATCCAGACAAAACAAGCCATTAACACAGGAGCAACTCTGGGTTTATTTCTGGAGGAAGGATTCCTTTGTGAGACTGCAAACCTGCTATTTAGCTAAAGTTCTATGTGAGGTTTTCACCTGTGGTTACTCTAACCTAAGTTGTGGTTTGCCTGGATGGAGCTTTGCTAAACAAAATCTGATTAATTTTATTGGAAAAGCAGAACTTTTCGCTGAAAATAGCTTTTCCTGCTTACCAGCACGTGCTCTGTACACAGCTTATCGCCACAAACTGAAAATTGAATACCATTTTTCTTACCTAGAAAACTGTGGGAGGTTGATATTTTGCCTATTTCAGCCCCATGGAGCTCTAAAATAACAGAAAAACATTAATGCAACTGTAAATGATCTGTAGAGCAGGGCTTTAAATGAAGGAGGAAGGGAGCCACAGGAACCTTTAAATGGGTAGGAAAAAAAATGAGACAGGCAAAATTTTTTAAATATATCTTCCACTTTTTTGACATTTGGTATTTAAAGGGAGTAGTCTTATCTTTCTCAGACCCTTTTCATTGACTGATCAAGGCACAATCTTTTATTCATAAGTTTTTTCATATAACAGTTGTTCTGTTTCCTGGTGGCTCACCTTACAAGCCCTTCACTATACCTCTTCCACCTGGAATTCACTTTTCCTCAGTGCAGGTGACTACAGTTGCAGACAGGCTCTTGCTAATGTTTTACAGACAGCTTAAACATTTGCCAGTTCTTTTGGAGACATTTTGCCTGATAGATCATGATCACAGCACTGGGTGGGTGGGAGGAGTCACTGTTGCCCAAGTCATTTTGTGATGAGCGTAGCCATGAGGACTTTCTTTCTTCCTGGTTGTTTCCAACTGATGAGCTCAAAGACAACATTCATGTTCGTCCCTAGGTGAATGATACTGCACTTTGTACTGCTATGTTTCATTCCGCTTCCAGTCATACAGACTTCAGAGCTCTCTGAATCACACTAAAGTCTGCACTAGTTCCCCTCTGTGCAGAAAATGGCCTCTTAAGTTTTATAACCTTTTAAGTCTGCTAACACACCCTGACTTGCATGTAGGAAAGAAATAACGAAACCAGTTCAGTCCCCAAACAAATTCTTGCTAAATTCAATTTGTAACTTTCCTTATGCTGGCAGAGCATTTGTCTTCCCTTTAGCTATAAACACTTCGTTCTCAGATGGTCCGCAGCACCCAATATTTCTGCAGACTTCACAAATACTCAAGACATTGCCTGACAGCTCTGCAAAACACGGAAGCATTATTCACTAATTCTGCCTTACGGGGGAAGAAACACAAAAGTTTAACCTTTTTTCCCCCTGAAGTTATGCAGGAACTTTTAAAAAAGAGTTATAAAAGACCACTGAAAAAATGACACAGATGTATTCTGGTCCCTCCTCTGTTCCTCTGCCTGCAGCCTCACCCTCTGTCTTCCCATCCATCGCACACAGGAGGACAAAGTCCAGGCTGAGGCTGGCTTCAGGCAGAGGCAGAGTAAGCAGATCCCGAAAGCCGCAGACTGCCGGAGGGCACCTGGCTGCCTGCTCTGCCTTTCCAGGAAGGCAAGCAGATGAGCTCTTCCAGCAGGGTAGCCACCCAAAGAGCACAACTCCAGCCCTGCCTAAAAAGCCTCCTGCTGTCTCAGCCACCGAGAGCATGATCACAATGCATGGCTTGTCCTTAGTGCCTGCTCTCCTGCTTTTTTAAGTAAAACAAACTTCTGCTCTCCTTTGTTTTCCCTCTTCCCATGCCCATTTTTCTTTGTTATACGTGACACTAAACGGTTTTTAAAACAAACGCTCATATTCAACAGAAGTGTAATTTTTCAAAACCACACTCATGGCTGAGATCAAACCATCCTTCCTTGTCTATGAACTGCCAGTCTTCTGTGCAAGGCCACTCCACCAAGCATTAAATTACAATGTACATAAATGACTTCATTTAATCTGAGAAGACATTTAGAAACTTCAAACAACAGCAACTGATCTGTTATTTGATTAAAAAAACCCAAACCGAAACAAAAAACCCCCCTGAATCCCCATCAACCTCTTGGTTTACTTTTTGCTCATAGTGAGATGTAGAAAAGCCCCCACCTCCCCAGTTATACCTACCTTCTTGTAAGTGAGAACTTGCTCTTTGTAATCAGATATCTGGCCTGGCCTGAGTGTAGAAGGAAGATTCCCACCTAGAGATTAGTGCATTGTTAATATTAACAGGTTTCATGAGATAGCTGCATTACTCTGCCAAGTGAAAATATTTGATCCACATGAACTGTGCTGAAGCCTGGTGCATAGTTTGAGGTGCTTCTGAGGTTTTTCTTGGGTTTTTCCAATAGCTGGGTTTCAGGCAGCAATATAAACATAACTGACACAGCAGCAGCTGCTGCAGTCACACTGGCCTGTACTCTTTTTTGGGACATAAATTGCCTGACCCCAGCAGGATTTATTACAGCTTCTACTTCTGTGTACTCTGTGTGTCAGATTCAGTTTTTCAAAAGACTTTTTGAAACTGATCTTGTTTTGAATAACAACAATGAAAAGTTAATTCACACTACAACTCTTCCATGAAAATCAGCGTAGCTGTGTTTCAGCAAGGATATTTCTCTTTTAGAAAAGAGATATCAGTGTATACTGCGTCCCCAACTCTATAGCATTCTAAGGAAATGCAAGAATAAATGTAGGAAAGAATGGAAAAGATCTAGAAATCTCATGTATGAAAGCACAAAACAAAAAGGAAAAACAGCTGAGTTAATCTGATGGCATGTTAAAATTCAGAAGGAAGGGAAATGTAGAGAAAGGTAATGGAAAAGTAAGAGGAGTCAAGTGGAGTCACCACCTTGGAGCTGTGGGGAAGTTTTTTGCCATTTAGCTAGTAGTTATCTTAAATTCTACCACACCCCTGCAGCAGTTTCAGGCAATCAGAAATATGTTTGTCTAAGGGACCCTTCAAGTTCTTGCTTCCCAAACCATAAAACAGTCCTCTTGGTGAGAAGTCCAAGCTAAACAATGCTAATTCACTCATTTACCTACATGAAAAATTATGTCCTTGCTTTGCCTGAAACCTTGCACCTGATTTTTTCTGCTTTGTGCCAGCAGAAAGCCATGGACTTCAATGGATTGTGTTATTTCTACAGCAGTCAAAGAGAAGAGCCAGACCATTTGTTTTTTGTCCTTTTTTTCCAGCCCTTGCCTTGTTTGACTGCCTTATTCTCTCTTCATAATTCTTCTATTTTTCCCGTTTCAAAGCCTCTCCAATTGCAGTTTACAGAGATCTGGCTGAGATGAGGTTCTCTTCCTTCCAAGAGCAAAAAATGCAAGAAGTTATGTAAGCCTCATGCTGCAGGTGAGTACTTGCTGTAGTTACATGGGACAAGGAGTAGATCCATTTCTCATTGAGCACAGGAAATGGGGGAAGTCTAGGAATCCCCATGCAGGTATCTGAATTGCATGAAATGAGCAGCAGCAAATAACTTCAAGCCCACCACTCCAACTAGATGAATCTACCAGATGGAAAATCACTTAAAAAGCTAACAAGACTGTCATATTTTGCTGATTCGTCAACATGTGCCTTCCAAGCATGTTTGAAAACAAAACAAACAAAAAAAATCCTCAGAAAGCCAGGGAAAGCAGAATTACAATTGGTCTTTTCATGCATGAGACCAAACCAAGCTGCCCACGTATGTAGACACAGTCTCCGCTGGCTATTTAGATATAAGGTACTTTTTTCAAGCTCTGTATTAACTGCATGATGAAAGGGATTTCTTTGCTGTTCTTTACAATAAGTACAGTTTCAAAAGAAAAACATGTGGGACAAAAGGAATATATGCTATATGAAAGCATCTTGTACTTAATACACCAGAGAAATAATTTAAAGTTCATTCCTCCTTGGTGTCACTGTCTGATCAGGCTTCTCACCATAAGTTGCTGTGGGAATAATTCTGACTGCAGAAAACTTCAAAACCATTATGTCCTGCTGTTTGGGAAATTCTGTGTTTACTTCAAAAATAGTTTTTCTGAATTTATTTGCTTTTGGCACAATTATTTGCATTCTATTTCCCGTAAAAGCCCAGTGAAATGGTCTTTTTGACTCCTTTGGTACACATTATTGATCATGGTTTTTTTAGAGTTTTGCATATTCCAAGCACAGGCATTGACTGAGCATCCTCAGCTGACAGGTCACTTCAGCCCATGTTTAATCCATGGAACATTTTGTTCTTGTGTGCTTAAGGACTGTGTGAACACTGTGTTTGTACAAACAACTACTACACACACAGAACTAACTAAATAATTAACGCTGAATGCTGATGTATACCTAAGCACTTGTGCATCTTGATGATGCCTTTCAGAAACTTGGGGAGCCAGGGTAGTGTAGTATAGTTAATAACTAAAAAGGTTTGCTTCTTCTCCAGAAATGCTGAAACTGTATAACTGATTAAAAATATTTAGAATATGCAATGTGTAACCATGCTGTGTGAATCACTGCTATTTTAAAAATCATCTAGAAAGGTTAAGCTTGAAATTAGAAAATAAGTTCACCTAAGTTTCAGAATTTAGGCTGGTAATTCAGTGAATGAGGCTAGGAAAAATCCTCTCCCATAAGCAATTCGTCCCACAGTTGAGTTCACTGAGATTTCTTGCAGATTCTTCCAAACTTTCTAAGAATGGACTCTCTCAAAGCAGGGCAAAACCACTAGACAGGCTTATCTGCAATGGCCTCTTCTATGTTCCTAGCAACCCTAACTTTGGGAAAAAATTATTGAGGGGAAAGGGGATGCATGGTTTAACCAGAGCTTTTCACATGAAGAAGAAATTTGGCAGGACAGAAGACAAATAATGGCTTCAGAACAAAGCCTGACAAACAGAGTGCCTTCCCAAACCGGCAGCTGGCTGAAAGAGTTGGTTTAATTTGTTCTGTGTGATAAAACAGTACCTAAGAGTAGGAAGCAATCTAAAAATACTAGTTTTCATATGTTAGCAATAGTGTTTTTGTAAAACATTAAAATACTATCAGAAAGTAAAGATTAAAGCATGCAGCATAAATGTAGTGGTTGCCAAATGTCTCTGTCCCATATCGTTAGAAACTCTGAAACATGTCTATCACAAATGCCTTCCGGACACTAATTTTCTGCCTTACTGTCGTGCTCCTTCCTCCGCCCCCAGTCATAAGTTTTCCATTGCAGCTCCATGAATCACAAAACTGAACGCACTCTGAATCACCCCAACACTCATCCAAAAGGTAATTCCCCAAGCAACAATTTGCTTGATGTGGTGATTGCAAACAACATATATGTGGCTGAGAGACAAGGAGCTGTGTGTTACCACCACACAGTTTTGGTCACCAAGGCCAGCCGAGCTCAGCTGGGAAAAATATTCCACCTTTTAAAAAGTTTAGTTATTTTCCCCTTTTCCCCCTTGATTTTTTTTCCAAAATAAATGTGTTTGTGAAAACAAACAAACAAGGAAAAAAAGGAAAAAAACAAACAAAGTTATTTTAAAGCTGTCTGGAGTGAAAAAATGTAAACATGAAACTAAAAGTGACTTATGCATATGGACATGCAAAGATTCCCAAAATCTCTTGAAATATTAGATTTTCTTGACCCCATCTTCGTGTTCAAGAACCTGCACTTTGTATTCACACTGGGAGGTATTCTTTGGACAGCTTGATACATCAAAACATAGATAGCATCTTTTTCTGATCTGTTCCACAAATTGAATCAGGCTTAAAATCAGAAATAAAAGAATTAAAAAACTTACTTTCTCTCCCAGTAGAGCAGCCTCTCTCAGGGGTGGATGGACTAAGAAAGCATACTCAGAGGGCAGAGAGGGCACTCCTGGGCTGCGGATAGCACTCTGCTCCAAAATTAGGTCTCCCTCTGGCAGCTCATCTCCCACAGGACAGGAATTCCTCTCTACTGCCCATCCTCCTCACTCAGTCTCTCAGATAGTAAATTCTGCCGGTACCCTGCTCTCTCATCCTGCTCTCTGCTGAAAGAAGGACCGTAACATTTCAGCTAGTTATCCCAACTGCTAGCAGTCTGGTCCTTTTCCTTCTCCCTTAATAAAGGCCTGCAATGATGAGGCAAAACTGGCGACCCAAGTTTGCTCTGCCTACTCCTGATTCTTCATGTGGGCAGACAGGCCTCTACCAGAAAAGAGGAGTTATTCCTCAGCGGCAGGTGACGGAAGTTCTTACACCTTCTTTTTATGTTGGAAATCTTTTAGGCCTGTCTGCCCTCCATTTCTGTAGGTGTGAGCGTTGCTGAGATAATTTTTATCTCTTTTTCATGTCTTTGTACATGGAGCTTTTCCTTCTTGTTTTTCTGAGCTGTTCCCCTGACAGATTTTGCATGTTTGAGTTACTAGGAGCTGGTACCTTGTTTCATTTTAACACCTTTATGACTGTGCATGAATCACGGCTGCAATGCTGAGTACAATGAAGAACTCTCTAGAAAGGTCTTAGATAAATCCTGTTCTCTGTCCCTTTAAACAACATCATGTTTTCTCTCTATGCTATGACTGCAACTCTGGAGCAAGGCCTTGGTCTCCAGGGGTGTGAGGTGGGCTCTGGCCCCAGGAAGAGGATTCAGTCCCCCCCAGACCCACCCAAACTTGTTCAGGGTGCCAAGCTCTGCACCATTACCTGCATTCAGCCTCCAAGGGGGCTCCCTGTGCTCTCCATTCCCCCACATCGTAGCCAATGCCAAACTCCTTACTTTTGCTTTCCAGGGTGTCTCTACAAGCAAATCCCCTTCCCGCTTGCCCATCCTCCTCCTCTTGCTGTCTCCATCTGCTCAGCCTGGCCCTCCCCCATCTCCATTCATTCCCTCCCTCCATCCCCTTTGTGTTCCACTCACATGCCTGCTTGCAAGCTCTTTTCATGCTGTCTGTGCCTGGATTTCTCTTCTTAAACCCCATCTGGCATGCATTCACTCTTTCTTTCTCCCACCTAATTCCCCTTCACAAAATTCATTTCAATGAAACTTAAACAGTTGCCTCTGCTACATTCAGAAAAATGCCTTAAAACTTATTCATATTAATCTGGAAAATTCACTAGTATCAGTCATCTGAATAAGTTTTTCCGATAATCATGCCAGTCTTGCTTCCATTCCTCTTCTCCCCTCTTGCCTGTCACCTCCCTCCATGTTGCTCTTCTCTCTTGTTTGTTCTCCTTTCAACTTGGGCTGGAGGGTTTTCAGGGCATCTTTATCTCTATCAGAAAGTGCTGTTCATGTTGATAAAAGGAAGGGTTGAGATGAATGGAACCAAAACATCCTGTTAACTCCAGACACTATTGAAGATCCTACAGCTGAGCTGTGTTAGTAAACACCAGCCAGAAAGGGTGAGTTGAGAAATTATTGAAAACTGGTGTTTTGCTCTCCCAACCAAATGCAACAGAATCCACCAGGAACTTTCGGCAAGCAGAGAGAGAAGACACAGAGGCCGGGGACAAGAATGAGAGGCAGCGACAGCTTCTGACCAGCTGTGAATGGAGAAGGAACCAGAAGTGTTGCTAGAGAGGCACAACTAACTCTCTTGCCTATTTCTTCAGCAGTCCCCAATGACAAATTGGAACCATACAATTAATGCATACCAGGTTGCATCAACATAGTAGTCTAGCATCAAACACAAAAAGCAGCACCTGTTTGCATGCTGGCAGTGCAATACTGAATTAGCATTTTCAGTAACAATAAAGAAAGAGCAAAAAGATATCAAAGCAACTTCCTTTGCAGGGCAGAGCATCAAAATCAGTGCAACGGTACAAAACTAGAGTGGAATGGGTATTGCAGGAGGCTGCTAATAGCAAGACCATTTCGCCTTGAGACTGACCAGACTAACAATTGAGTTATCGATGTCCTAAGACTCAATACAGTACTCCTCACTCCTTAAGAAAAGGTTTCTCATTTCATGTGCAGGGAGATGTTTCTGTCAAGCACAGCTCCAACCTTTCTATGAGCTCTGATGGCTTTCTGGCAGCCTGTAGGGAATTAATGGTAGCAAATCATTTCTATAAAAGGGAGGGCAACCACGCTTTGAAAACACGTCTTTGGGATGAAAAACTACTAACAAGCCTTCTTGGTAGTTTCAGTGGGAGAAACACTAGGCTAAATTGCTTGCAGATTCAATTCTCTTTTTTAATTTGTAAGAATCCTTCCAGCTAGAGCAGAAGAAAACATGACACTGCTTCTGAGCCTAAATCTCAGTCCAGGCCTGCCACAAGCTATTGGTGAGAAGCACATGGAGTTTCCACAGATGGGATGACTTCAGCATCCCAGAATAGACCCCCTGTAAACCAGGAGGAAGTAGCTAGTGGCCTGCTGAGCCATTTAGACACTCACAAGTCTGAGAACAGATGGTATTCAGCCAAGGAAGATGATGGGAGAGCTCTCTAAGCCGCTGTTATGAACTTATTCATCATAAGTTCCTGGCCAACCAGGGAGGTCTCAGACAACTGGAGTTGGCCAATGTGATGCCCATCCACAGGAAGGGCTGTAAGGAGGATCCAGGGAACTACAGGCCTCTCAGCCTGACCTCAGTGCCTGCCAAGCTTATGGAACGGATCATCTTGAATATGTTCACACAGCACATACAGGACAAACAAGGGATCAGTCCCAGCCAGCACAGATGTGAGAAAGGCAGGTCCTGCCTGACCAACCTGACTTCCTTTAATGACCAGAGGACTCACCTAGAGGCTGTGGATGTTGTCTTCTTGGACTTCAGAAGATTTTGATACTGTCTCCCATGGCACTCTCCTGGAAAACCTGGTAGCCCATGGCTTCGACAGGTCCACTCTTTGCTGGGTTCAGAACTGGCTGGACAGCCAGGCCCAGAGAGTGGAAGTGAATGGTGCCACATCCAATTGTCAGATGGTCACCAGTGGTGTTCTCCAGGGCTCAGTACTGGGGCCCAGTCTTGTTCAATATACTTATTAAATATCTGGACAAGGACATCAAGTACATCCCCAGTAAATTCTCAGCCAAAACCGAGTTGGGTGGGGTGTTGATCTGCTGAAGGGTAAGTAGGATCTGCAGAGGGATCTGGACAGGCTGGATCGCTGAGCTGAGGCCAAAGGTATGAGGTTCAACAAGGCCAAGTGACAGGTCCTACACTTTGGCCACAACAATCCCATGCAGCACTACAGGCAGGGGACAGTGTGGTTGGAAAGGGCCTGGCAGAAAAGGACCTGGAACTGCTGGTCAACAGCTGGCTGAACATGATCCAGTGTGTGCACAGGTAGCCAAGAATGGCATCCTGGCCTGTATCAGCAATAGCGTGGCCAGCAGGAGCAGGGATGTGATTGTGCCCCTGTACTGGTGAGGTCACGCCTCAAGTTCTGTGTCCAGTTCCGGGCCCCTCACTTCAGGAGGACATTGACGTGCTGGAGCAGGCCCAGAGAAGGGCAATGGAGCTGGTGAAGGGTCTAGAAAGTGAGTCATATGAGGAACAGCTGAGGGAGCTGGGGGTGTTTAGCCTGGAGAAAAGGAGGCTCGGAGGGGCCTTATCACTTTCTACAATTGCCTGAAAGGAGGCTGTAGCCAGGGAGGGTTGGCATCTTCTCTCAGGCAACCAGTGACTCGATGGGAGTACATAGGTCTCAAGCTGTGCCAGGGGAGGTTCAGGTTGGACATCAGGAGGAATTTCTTCACGGAAGCGGTTATTAAACATTGAAATTGGACTGCCCAGTGAGGTCATGGAGTCACCATCCCTGGAAGTGTTCAAGAAATAAATGAACGTGGCACTTAGTGCCATGGTCTAGTTCACAAGGTGATCTGTCAAAGGTTGGACTCTATGATCTTTTCCAACCTAAATGAAATGATTCTGTAATCTTATTGGCATTTTCATGGTCCAGAATTTCTATCACAAAGAGCAATCACAACTTCCCATCTGAAAATAAATTTAACTTTTGGGAGATTCATTATCACTAACCATTACCGTGAGAGGAATCTCAAGACTCCTCCTTCTAGTTTATTGACCTTCAGTTACTAACTGGTCGTCAAGAACGGCATTTTTTTTCATGGAGAACTTTTGAGAGGGTGTAATTAATCAAAGCATCTGACTGCAGGAAAGTGCTAACACCCACAAAAGCTAATTTTTAAGGAATTGTAAAGCCTCATGCAGCTTTCTAATAGTACTACAAAATCTATTGCATCAACAATGCTTCCCTGAGTTTTCATCTCTGCTAAACCAGCAGAACCCCAGGGACAGTCCTGGAGTCTGAGAGTCATGAGAGCAGACTGTGTTCAGCAACCACCATGCATTTCCTAAAAAACCACCAGAATTCTACTAAATGTTTTACTCTCTTTCATTAAGAAGAGCATTGAGTTGTATCACTATGAAGTAGCAGTTCCCTGAACTTATTGTTATTTTTATTTTCAGACTTCATTTAGACTATGTATTTACCAGTTTACTTGTCAAGGCTTTGAAGGAGGGACAATCTACTGTTCTGCATTCAAGCACTATGACAAACTAGCACAACAGACCTCTGTTCTGGGTTAGTCCAAGGTAATTCTGTAAAAAAAATAACACGTGGTCAATACAGGTCAGTACATGTTTTGAAAAAACATTTTCAACTGACTTTTCTTCACTGGCATTTAGGAGCAACTTCTGCCCCATGTAAACAGTAGCACAGTGGTCTCCTCCCGGTGTTTACAGTGCCATAGTGACAAGACCTTGGCACAAGCAATTTTCTTGTCAGAGAAATACTAGGCTGCTCACTGAGCCTCCGTGCACGTACATGCAGTGTGTACTAATGTCAGGGAAGAGGAGAGATTAATGAAAAGCTGATCTAAAACACCTTGCTACTTTACAGTAACAGTCCAGAATGCTGTAGCCGTAACACAATGTTAAGATGTGGTTGATTTAGCCACTGCTGTGAAAGACTAAGTTTTATTTTGGTGCTTTTTAATAAGAGGGAAGGAAATGCCTCACATTGCTCAGCAATGATTCCTTTGGGCAATTAGGAACGACATCAACAGGCTAGAGGGAGGTTTGCCCAGAAAAAATGAAGGGCGCGGGCCAGAAAGCAACAACAGCAGACCCTTGGAGGTTTGAAAGTAACATGAAGGATACCCAGAGGCAAGACTGGGAACATCTTGAATCAGGGAAAACAGCAGTAGCTGCATAAAGCTCATGCTGTTTTCTGTTTTCAGGTTTACAAAAGCTTCTGCAAATGAGTAAGCCATGTGAAAACCTTAAAAGGTTACAGATAAGACATGGAGTAAACTCAGCTGTATCTGTGTCACAACCAGCAATATGCTGCATTCCTAACGAGAAGATCCTGGATACATTTTGGAAGGGACTCAAGCCGCCAGGCTCAAAGCCAACACAATCTGTGGGTGGGTGCTGGATGCTTGCCTTGAAATTCTCTCCTTGCCAGCAAACCTATGGAGTAACAATGGCATCAGTTTTGGAGAGAGATTTCATAGTGTTTAAAGCTAGAAGAGACCACAAGTTGATCTACTGCAGCCTCCTGCCGTTAAATTTCACTGCTGCCCTTTCTATTGAGAATAAAAATTTTTATTATAATAAAGCAATTGATTCTTCAGTCAACCAAGCTGTCTGCATGCTCCAAGACTACAAGCAGGAAGGGAAGACAGAATTCAAATCCTTGCAACCACAGGTGTGGTACAACCACACATTCCTTGTAGGTGATCCACATACCTATCCTAAGAGAAAATCAAGTTGATTTCCAGGTCTCAGCTGCGTGACCAGGAGAATAATTTTTTCCCCTGGAAGACCCAAATCTGATCAGCAGTTTCACATGGGATATAAGATTATGAGACACTAGACGAGTATCTTAAAATGAGAACTCCCTCTACTGTCTACCCTGTGAGGTCTCTCATCTACTCTTTCCTGTCCTTGAGGAGTCAAAAAAAGGTGAAAACCACTCCCGGTATGCATAAATATCATTCCTAACCCCTGTGGGCAGCCAGATAAAGCCTTAGAGCATGAAACTTTATTTTAACAACAGGATGTCTTCCAGAAAGGAAATGGGGGAAAACAACAGGATGGAAAGATGAAGTACAAAAATACGGCACTGTCTCAACTGCGAATAAACCTGCCACCTTCTGCCTCAGGACACTATGTGGGAAACTCACAGTGTAGGCATTTTTGAAGATCACGCTCAGAGGCAAAATCACATTATAAACTCCCAATCTCTTCTTCTAACCTTGCCCAACCTTGGAAAAGCAGCAGCAGAAGGAATTTCTATCAAAGAAGTTAAAAGAAGGTAGACTAAGCCCTCTGAGATGATAGCATGAGAAATAAACATAACAGAAACCTGAAAAATAAGAGAATAAACCAGGCTTATTGAGAAATAACAAAGAAAGCATTAATTTGAAAGTGGAAGATTCAGCCAATTTATTCTGTATGTGACGAAATAAATATCAAGAATGAGACAACATTTTTAGGTGAACTAACCAGTGCAAGGAGCAGAAAAATAAGTCATGAATGAGGGGTAAGCAAGCATATTTTAGGGACAGAGGGAGATGAAATGCTATGTCAGCATGAGTTACCTAGAGATGAAAGATGAAAAACATGACTCATTCATCATTTGAGGAAGTATTTTCCAAGTATTTGGAAACAGACACTATAGTTCCAGCACTTAGCAAATAAAGATTCTAAAAGATAAGCTGACATTATCTTTCTAAAAGACTAACACCTACATTTTTTTAAACCCTCTGAGATATTTATGAGTAGCCAGGGGGTGCACTTGGAATTATGAAATTTAATTAGTGAGTCACTATAGAATTATGAAGCATAAATCAGGTCAAGTTCATTTTTATGCATTAGTTGTTGGTCTTGATTCAGGTGAGGAACCAACAGTTCTGACCTAACAGACCTTCAAGGATATTTGCTTTTTAATCAGGTTCCATGTGGACTGGATTGCCAAATAATTCACTTCGTTCACTAACAACAACTTTAAGAAACGAGCCTGATTCTGTAGCTGGTGTGTTAAAAAAGCCCATCAGCTATACCATTGGGAAAGCTTTTCATATAAAAAAATGGGAGCATAGAGGCAGGTACCTAAATCTGGAGTTTGTACCCTGCCCTGGAGCCTGGTGCAGAGCAGCCCAGCAACAGGGCTCTATCCTCACCATTCATTGATGAGTTACATCAAATACTAGCACTTCACCATCCCTTGCACTGTAGTCTCCAGGCAAGGCTCCCCTGGCACTTTCCAAAGGACAGCCAGAGCTGGGAAAAGCTTGGCCATTCATCTCAAGCCACACAGCACGAGCCTGGGTTTGTGCCGGGGAAGCAGCCATGGTTTCGCCAGTGGGAAAGATGAGAATAATCTATCAGTGGATTTCGAAGATGTGCTTGCTTCTATCAAGGTCATGCTGAGTTCTGTTGCCAGTATCATTCTTACTGCTGTAGGGGCAGAATTTTTTCCTCAAATCCCTCCTCTGTTTCTAGCTCCTTTTATTGTGGAAGAGAATCATGTGGTCATGCTCTCATCATCGGAAATACTCTGTGCTCATATTCCCTATGCTCATCAATCTTTTCACCTCCCTCTACCGGTCTATCCCTGACCTGATGATTTTGGCAGGTTCTGTCTCCCATTCTCTGCTCAGAGCAGAACAGCATTAAGGAAGGCTAGCAGCTACTTGATCACAACAAGCATACCATTGCTTGGGTTTATACCATATAAACCCAAGCAATTGTGAGAGTAATGTGGAAGCGGCATCTAATAAAAGTGTGCTGTGGTTGTCTGGCATCAAAAATGATGGTATATGAACTGCCTAATCAAGGAAAGGATTATTTCAGCTTTTCATATGTGTCCACCTGAAACTTTTGTACCAAGTACAGAAACGCAGAATGAAGTAACTGCTCTCAAAATCATAGCTATTCAGTTTCTTCATTTAATGGAGCAGATGGTGGTTTCTATATGCTTATGTATTCCTCTTTTTTTCTTTTGTCCATAAACACAGACAGAAAAAATCCTCTTAGAATGTTTTATTGTTTTAAAGCTGTGGTAATAGTGCTTGAGCTGCAGTTTAAAGATTAATCACTTAAGTTTTAAAATAATGTTAAACTTCATGATCCAAAGGAATTTGTTGAAAGCATAAGTCAGGGATATGGGTATAAAAACTAAATAAAACTCTACCAAAACCAAAAACCATCCACACCCAAGAAAATACTGTTATTTTACACTAAGCTGTGAATAATTGAAGCTGATGTCTCTAGCTGAATAGCAGCAAGTATTTATGCAAAACCTGGAGGTCAATATGGCGTGCACCAAGAAGGTACTTGCTGCAAGAGAAAAAGGAAAATACTATCCTTGTGGATTTAGCAAATTTTGTGTAGTTCTACCACCCAGCCCAGCCTAGTCTCTAGGTTATTTCACATGGCAGAGTTTCTGTGATCATTCTTTCAAAGATGCTCTAGACAACTTGATTTTCTGTTGATGGCTCATTTTACTTTCTGGCTACAAGGCATTAGCATGGGGCTCCTGTGTTTGGCTCCACGAGATTAAAGGAAACATTTTTAAGTTTTTGAACCTACTTTCTGGCCCTTCCCCCTGAAAATGAAGATGTGAAAATAGTTTACTTCAGACTAATTCTGCAATCCAAGGTTATACATTAAACTCAACAAGTAAATGCTAGGCCCCAGCTAAGCTGGTACTGTCATCTTAAGTCTTTGTAATCACTTCTTTCAAAAGAATGAGAGAGTTATAAGTAATAGTCTCAAATTAGAAGGTAAACTCCACACATTGCTAAAGGAAAACCATTCAAAAGCAACTTCTACAAAGAATCTCCAAGGTATTTGCATGTGCAATCAGTAGGAGATATCAGAATTATCTCAAAACTATTAAACAAATTGAAACAAACCACTTGAGGGTCCCTGTGTTTAATAAAGAGCTGTGGGGAGACTGTGTTCTATATTTTCAGTTCCTCTGAATATTTTTGTTGCAGTGAAAAGAACTAAAGGATGTATGTTGCAGCTCAGCCTGTGGCACACAAGCACATTCAAAGATGGTATTCCCAGTGAGAAATGTAAAAGGTGCTTTACATTCTCCTAAGAGAAACTCTTCTTAGGGCTCATCCGTACCATCCTGTTAAAAGTGGTGGGGAAAGATACTACCCACTTGTTGACCAAACTCATAGGTGAAACAGCAGGTAGCAGCCTAGGTAAAGGCAATGTATTTTGAATTTGTAAAGTCACAAGTGGTTGTCTTGTCTCCATCAGGGGATAGAAACTCAACAGTGAGCCAAAGCCAGCAATACAAGCACAGACGGTGACAAGGATACTGCTGTACTGCCTTATACTGTGGACTTATGTTTTGTAGGAGCTGTGCAATCTAGATATGGTGAAGACAGGAGCAGCACATACATGACTGCCAGCTCTAAGCTTGGGGGAGGAAGGATGTCTTCCAGTTTTATTCCAGTGTGTATTTATTTGCCTAGTATTTTCAGTATTTCCATTTCCCCTACATCATCATTAGAAGGTTTCCTCAGCTTTATCAGGTAGAGAGATCATATTGATAAGAATGGCAGGTAGATAACTTTTTCATGAGAAATTCAGGTGAAAGTGGCTTCAAAGGCAGAGCACTGAGAAGACAGGTTTGATACCTCAAGCCTCAAACTGAATCCAGTTAATGGCTCTGCAAGAGACTTTCAGCATGATTTAATCCCTCTACTGACACCCTTTACAACCCAGCTAACGTACTTCTCAGCCTTGTGAGGACAATGTCAGAACTAAGCCTCTAGTGCTACTCAGATTTGGCGCTGATGCGGAGCTTTAGCAACTTCCATAATGAGTGACAGTGGGCAGTACAGTACATGCCCTTATCTCCTTACTGGTATGATATTAATAAAAAGCAAAACAAAATTCACATTCCCTTTGTATCAGTTCTGAATCTTAAATGATTGATTCTGGATTCCCATAATTTCATTATACAGAGTCTAAACATGTTCCATGCAGTTTAGTAGTTATAAAAGTGTAATCATTAAACACCAACAGCAAATACTGCATCAAGGAGTGAGAAAAGAACTCTCAGAAATCTGAGCTTGCCCGTAAAAATGGCAAACATCTCACAACCCCCAATCGCCCCCCCTCAGTCTGGAAACTTCTGGACTTTGTTCTCCCTTTCCAAACTGAATTAAATTGCAAGTGACCTGACTATTTTCTGCGCTCTTAACCTTTAATGTTATTTCGCCTTGGCCGGCAACACTCCGACTGCAGTCCCAGCAGCGTATCCCATTAAACCAGACAAATCATGACACCGCATATCCTATTTTGAGAGGATGGTGAGGGCAATGGGGTAACGGGGCTGCACACCCCAATGCTCATCACTTCCCTGCTTCCTGGCACACAACAGATGCAGACGGCAGAATGCCATCTGCTGGGTCCCTGCAGCGCCAGCCCCTCCTGCTCCTTCCCCGAGACACCAGCGTCTTGCAAGGAGCCAGTGCTTGCTCTTTTCATCACAGCTAGCTTTTACACTCAGCAAGCCTCCATTCATGAGCAACTCTGCTTTGGCTTAGTGTCTAGCTCAGAGGAATAGTTAGTTTGGGGACACTTGTTGGCTTTGTGTTTTTTGAAACAAGTAACTATTTAGTTACACTAATGCACTGCCGCATTTTCCAAACAATTAAATAAAAGTGACATTTTAAATATGGTGACTTACTACCTCATAGGACAACTCTAAAGAGAAGACAGTGACAATGTTGAGCTTTGAGAGCTTTGAGTCCTAGATTTTCAGTTAAAGAAGAAAGTTAAATAGTGTCTGATTCGATACATTTCTTTTACTCATAGTGACTGGATGTGCAGAAAGTTTTTTAAGTATGTTTGGATCTTTTGTTGAGGATTTGGAATGGCTGGAGCATTAAAACAGTCATTCTTCCCAGCTTAAGAAAAGCTCCAAACAAAAACTCCAAAGACAGCCAGCAAGACAGAAAGCAGTTTGTGGTGGTCCTCACTACCCGGCACCTGACATTCGGAGGCAAGTTTGACTTGCCTGTGCACTCACTATTGGGGCAGCTCAAGGTGAAGGCTTTCTGAAACAAGGAACTTTCCTACAAATCAAAATTGTAGCTATAAAGAAGAACGACAGAAACAAGTCCTGTCAACTGAGAGATTTCCTTCTCCTCCCTTTGTTGGAAAGCTAAGTGAGCCTTATCTGCTTCCTAAAGGGGCTCCAGTACGGTTGGGCTTTTCTGGTTTTTTTACATGTAGCTCCAAGGGAAAGGAATAAAAAAGCCTTTTAGGGGGAGATTTTTCCAAAGTTTCATGAAATCAGTGTTTTCAAACTATGTGAATCAGATGACAGAGGCATAAAAAAATAAGAAGGAGCTTATTTTCCCCATTTATTTTTTAAAACCTCTGTCATGTTACTACATGAATCTGAAGAAGCTCAAGTTTCTGGAGCCCCTGCCTACAGACAGAGTACCTTCAAGGATAGGAGAGGATCTCCATGCTACAGCCCATACACGTGACAGCAACTCCTGAAGACACAGCCTGCTCAGGGACATCCATCTGAGTGCTGCTGCCACCTGGCACTGATTGTTGGGGAAGTACCCAGCACAGCCCACGTGGGAAAAAGCAAGCACTGCACAGTATTTGTCACCGGGAGTTCTAGCCAGCATGGAGAAACACAGTGTTATTACTGCTGCAGTATTCAAAATACAGATACTCATGACCTATGAACAAAATTAACGCTATCCCAGGCAAAACCACTACAATTATCCTAGAAGGTGGGGAATGAACCACTGTCCTCATCTGAAGACAGGGAAGAAAGCAAATCCCCTGTATAAATTTTTATATATCTTCCCTACTTACTGCTTTCCTCCTTGAGGATGCCCAGCTGACTCTAGAAGACAATGTGCATTACTTGTAACTTTAGTTGATAAACAAGCATTCTGTGTTGCTTCCGATATTTGGGTAGAAGCTTCCTATACATATCCCCATATATCAATAGACACTGGTCCTTCAGTAAAGCACCCTGGCACTAGAAATCATATCTAACACCTACCCAGAACTGGTACCCAAATACCATTAGCTGCTACCATGTCATCACTGCTGGAACAGGGCCTCATGGAGGAGGCTGAAAACTCTCTCTCTCTGACTTTCAGTTCAGTGAAGTTCATACTACACTCAATTGCTATTTTTCTTTAAGTTTTTCAAAAGATTTTTCATTGCTTCTGCTCGAGACGTCGAGTCCACAGTTCACGACGGAATGATCATTTCTTTAAAACAGGGTACAAAACTTAGGTACCAAGGAGCTATGTCATTTAAGAAATTCGAAGAGTGGCATGAAGCAGAATTTTCTTTAGTGCTTGCCCATTACCATACTGAAGTCTACTTCATACTTATTTACTGCTCACTATGAGAACTACTGGTGAGATCTAGATAATAATTCTGCAGATAAATTAGACTACCACAGGGGCTGCATGCTAATTGTTTTCATACCCTCATAAACCGGAATAATTTCCTAGTAAAATTGTTCAGAACAAAACCAATGACAAGCCTTGTTCACAAAATAGTAGTCTGTCTGCAGATTGAGTTACTTCCCTGATATTAGTCAAAATTCAGATAAATAACTTACAAACAAAAGAATTCTGTGAGAAAATAAAATGTTATTGATGAAGACAGTTAAACGTGCAATTACTTTTTCCCACTGATGGAACAAAATACAAATCAGCCCTGGGATCACCAGACCATCACATGGGTGAGCAGACCTCACTCACAAAGGCTGCAGTAGTGTCATACCAAAGGGAAGCAGATGGACTTTAGTTTCTTTATTTCAATAGAAAGAAAGCAGATCTTAACCTGTGCGCGAGAGATTCCTGAGCCATTAAGCTGCAGTTCAAATAGGAAAAATCCCCGTGGCAACAGTAAACAGAAGTTTACAATTAAAAAGGTCAATTGCAAACTGTGCAGGAACTGCTTTTTCATAAGAAATTACACAGAAATACAGTGCCAGGTGCCTGCAGCTACATGCAATCCTGCAGACACCACGTATGCAGCCACATTACCCAGTGCTTCCTCCATAGAAGGAACCAAAACATTTCTGTTACGATGCAGAGTTTTGCTGCAGTTTTAAAGCTGTTTCATGCTTTGAAAATATGGTTCTGTTTACCCCATAGGAAAACAAACTAGAAAAGCACAGAAGTCTTTCGGCCTTCATCAGTTATGGATCACCCCTATGTGACAGGATGTTACTGTGTTTCAGCCACAAGGAACCACGACAATGCACTATGTACAACAAACTCGACTTACGTTCCGCGAAGCAGCCAAGGTCATGTTCACCTCATGTGCACACAGGGACCCTCAAAGTCAGCGGGAATGACACTTGCACTGAAAGTTGGACTTCTGCCTGAAAGACATGCTGAACTAGGATGTGGAGCCATAATAAACTTTTACATATCCATCTTTCATACATCATACAACAGCCAAAATGCACGTGCTTTCCACACATGGATTCATCACAGGTATGTGATGAATATATATCAAGATGTGTCTACACTGCTGAATTTAACAATTCCATTTGTTCTCTTCTATTTATATTTTTTCATATGAAAAAATATTTCCCACTTGGTCTCTAGATGCTGATCTCCCTTTGGAAAACTACATTTTATTGTTTATTAGATTTCCCCCATCAACAATAAAAAGTAAAACCATAATCCGCCTTCTGTCCTGCCCTAGGATGAGCCTCACAGAAAAATACAGATACTGATAGAGCAGACTTTCTACAAGTGTTTCTAAAGGAAGTTAGAATTACAGGCAATCTTTAGTCATACATCACATATGTTAGTTTTGGGGAAAATAAAAAGGAAGATTCATAAGAAGCTGCATTTTTATTAGTAATTCTACTTTACCACAGTCCCTAACTCAACCTAGGACTGTCCTACACAACCATAGCAAAGACAGTGTGGGAAGGGAGGGAACTGACTGTGCCATTTAGCATTGTATCATGTTAAGTTCTCCTTCCAAGGGCCTCTCCTAACTGGGGAGATGAAACTCTCATCCCACCTCTGCTCCTGCTAGTGGAACATCTTTGCCCAGTGGAGCCCTCCTTGCTGACTTGCCTTTCAATAAAACCAGGAAATTATCATTCACTGTGAAACAACAATCTTGGTGCCTTCAGCATTGCTTATAACCACCTAAACAGCACATATTTGCTAATTGTCCACCTACAAGCGGGTATTATACGATGATTATACTATGAACGCAAGCATCATGAATCACAGACCATGAATCCTAGTCTCAAATTGGTTCCACAGCAGCATCATCTTTCCTCCACTCCAATTACCTCTTGCTCCTGCACACCATCCTTTGCTGCTACAATTCAGTGCTGTAGGCAGTATCTTCTACTGCTTGCATTTTGTGTGGTGAAGAAGGAGATAGCATAGAGAGTGCAGAAGGGCAAGTTTTCTCTCCGCTAATGAAGTGCACGGGGTTTGCAGTAACAGTAAGGGATGGACATGTGGGTGGAAGGTATGCACTGCCCTCATTTTCCAGATTCTTTCTTTTCTTTGGTTTTGTGTCAGCAATGCTGCATGTACATCAGCTTTTGATTTTTATGTCTTTGTGGCTTAGGGCCATCAGGGTTGCTATATACACACAAACATACAACATAGCTGTTTCACAACAAAGATTTTTGTGCATTATTGCTGCAAAGGATTTGCCATCAGAAAGTGTTGCTGAAGATGAGAACACCAGTTCTAGAAACAGATTGATACAAAGAAGCGTGATGTAAAACACAAACAGAAGAAAGAACAGGAACATGAATACCAAATTTTTTTGTGTATATTTATTAAACAAAAGGACTGCTCAGATGTATTTGTCCAAATTGTTTTCTGATGTAACTTCATAGGCTTCAGAGGAGGAGTGAGAATGAAAGTATCTGCTCTTGAAAAGTCTCATCTGTTCACCAGACTCATGTAGGTGGTCAGGTTACCTTTAAAATGATAAATTAGAAATTTTATTAAAAAAAAACTGCTGGATGCAGCTCATTGAAGATCAGTTTGTCTACATCAATCTTATCTTCTCATAAATGAGTCACTAGAAACTGGATTAGAAACTAATTCCAAAAATTCAGGCATGCGTCTAAAAAACCCTATAAAGTTTATTTAAATAAGTCAGACTTATGCCTGCAACACAGGGCTGACCTTGCAAATGAGTTAACTTTCCTGCGATGTCACTTACCATAACAAACAGAAGTGACCAGAACTGGGGCAGGGGAACCAAAAAGTAGTGAACTGTCTCAAATGCACCACCATAGATGTCACCTCTTCTCATTCGCCTTCATGAGGAAAGGTACACTAGCCACTAGATTCTGCTCATTTTTTCTTTCACAAAGGTCCTCTCCTGATTTCCTAGCCCTGAGAAACCTGACTGAGGCTCACTAAGGAGTATTCAGATGAACAAATAGGCACTATAAGGACTGTCACTACAAATTTGTATTTGTTCAAGAAGTCTGTCTTATAGAAGGAAGACCACAGCAAACGCAACAGCTTGGGCTACATAGCTGGAGATTTGGAGCTCTTTTTATTTCGTTTCCACATTGCATGTGACAATGAAAGGTTGTGACATTCTAAGTGGTTCCAGACTCCATCAGGCTGTCCACAATGAATTAAAACACAATAAAATCCAGATGCTTTCTCAAGTAAACACTTCCTTTCTCAACAAAGCAAACCAAATGCAAAGGATACTGCTGAAGGTTTTCTTCTAGCATGTTTATTTTATATAAAGGTATCTTATACTTCACTGGCACTTAAGTGTTCTCCTTCCAACATAGTAAAGCCCCTGGCAAACTTTTCCTGTGTTTCTGATGATGGAAGCCAAAGCCTTGAAAAAATATCTCAGTTACATGAATTATTTTAATTTGCTTGTAGATATTTAATGAAGGCTACATCTAAAATAACACTGACAATTTAATTTGTCTCCTGGAACACAGCTTGCAATGAGCTGAAGTAAAATAAAAATATTAATTCTTAAAAAAAAAAATTAACTTTTAAAGCAAAGAATTTGTGTCACAAACAAGGACCATGTAAATGTTTACAAGTAAAAGAAAAACATATATTTTTATTAGCAGACTAAAAGAAGCAAAAATTAATAAACCCACAAAAATTACAAAATAAATTCATTATGTTAAACCATTGTTGTCATCCTGTAAAACATTGTTCATAACACAGGTAAGGACTTTCAAATAAATTATTAGTATTATCCGTAAGCAGAACTATGTTCTTGATAAGCACTTCAAATATGAGATTCTAATTGTAGTGCCTTGCAGTTCCCTTAAAAATCAAAACCAAACCAGTCACCTCCAGGTCCTAGCCTGTGTATGAACAGAGCCCATAGATGCTACCTTTAGTCCTTTTCTGTTGTGAGGGTACTTCTATTTTCACTGCCCTTTCAGTTCTCCTGGGCCATAATGAAGAAAAAAAAAAAGATGGTGATTATTTGCACAGCCAGTCTCTTTCCATTAAAGCCCAGCAGCACAGCAGACAGACACATCTAGCCTTTGGTAGCAACAACAGGGAATCTGTTTGTCAGGAGACAGTGGCTTCATTCCTCTTTGACACACTTATGGCTTTCTATAGATCCATGCCTGGCCCTCTCTGAGCTTTGGCAGTGGCAACGTGGAAGGCAAGACGACTAGAGCAAATTTATTCTAGAATACGGTTCTTGTAAGGACAGTACAAGGCATTTCTTGATCCAGAAGAAGCTCTGAGAGATTAAACAATTCTATAGCTACTCATCCTCTAATATAAGGATGTATTTTCAAGCTTAAAAGATTGCCAGGAAGGTTTTTTTTTTTCTTTTTGATTCAGGATCTTTAGTTGATATATATCAATCTGCCTAAGGGGAAAACCGAACTCCCCTCGTGCCCCTACCAAATCCTATCCCTAAATCTTGTCATCTTGAAAGTAACAAGAGATTTCAAATATAAATTGATAAAAAGTATCCAACTGTTTTAATATAAAGCATGTACTCCAACAAGACTCAGAGGGTAATCCCGGAAACCAAGCAGAGCTTTCTTTTCTATGGGACTTTTTTCCCCTTTGAAGAAAACAAAGAGAAAAAGAAAAAAAGAAAAACAGGAAAACATGAAAACCAGCCATAACAAACAAGTGGAACGAGGTAACCCTTGACAACAACTGAAATTGTGACTGTAGCCATTGCTCCATGCTTTAAGATGTTAAAAGAGCTGAAAATATTTTTGCATGCTAAAACCTGAAATTGGAGTCCCATGCTTTTTTCTCATGTAGGTGCCATTGGTCCCACTAAAAGCTGGTCACTTCCTCACACCCATCTTACTTTCTCTAGCTTTGCGTAGCATCAAGACAGGTTATCTCCTCCCTTCCATCTTTTTGAGTCCACAGTAACTCCACGGACTCTGGTGGAAGGGTGTTGGATGTTCACCTCTCATGGAGGTAACAGTCCCACTATGTCTTTAGAGCAAGGAGATTTTCAGATTATTTTAGCTGTTAGACCGTCTTAGTTCTGAGGAAAGGGGTTTGCAGTCTTGCAAACTGTTGAAAACACGGCCTCAACTTATCACAACTTCTGATAAAGTGATTTGGAAAGCCTTGAAAAAAATCCTTGAAAGGAAAAAAGGGGTGAAACATTCTTTAAAGATGGCTTAGATAGAAAGAATATAAATTTCTTCTGACCAGGCCACTTCACAGAGATTTACTTGATAAAAGCAACATGTTGATTTATTCAACTCCTTTCCCTTGCTACCCAAGCTGTGAAATGCAGGCAGATGATGCAATCCCTCCGAGAGAGAAGGAAAGGGGGGGACGAGGGGGGGGAATAGAAGAAGAAAAAAGGGAAAAAAAAGCCAGCAAACCATCAAGAGACTATTTCACAGTGTAGCATACTGCTGGCATGTCCGAAGTTACATAAGCTGTTCCTGAAGGGACTGCAGGAGCTCCTGAGTTCACTGCACTGCAGACAGGATTGGAAGTAGGGTGTTCTAGACCCCTCTGTCCCAGAGCTCAGAGCCCACCCTGACAAGGCTTCCACCCTCCTTCAGCCCAGGCAGCAAAAGCATCCGGAAACAGACTGACAATCTTAAAAATCAAACAAAGCTGTCATCACCATTTGTGTTTACTAAAACTGGAATCAAAGCCAACACTGGTGATTTCTCCTAACTAAAAATTAGCAGAAAGTCTTTTGTTCCAAAGTCTGAACGCATCAAACGTGCTTGCCCTTTCAAAACAAAACACAACAAAACAAGCAGGGGCAGGAATCATAGTCTCTTCTCAAACTGTGTGTGCTCTTTACAATTTCTGTATAATATGTTTTCAGGATTAAATCACCGAAATTTACTTGAACTCAAGACCATTCTTTCTATTTATAAATGAGATATTAATTATACAATGTTAATTTGCTCACAAAATAACATGAAATTAATTTGACAAAATTAAAGCATTAAATGGTTTTATAACATGATGGGTTCATTTTTTCAGTGTAAGAAATAATTTTAATATAACATATGTATCTATTATCTACACATATGTGACATGAATTTCCCTGCAAAGTCTGGAAAGGCTTGCTTTATTTCAGTGTGGCTTTGAATTCAACAATATCTAGGGTATTGCTAAATTCCCCCACTTCTCCCATTCTCATTGTATTACAACATGAGTCTCATGATATTTAGCCTTTTGGAAAAATTCACTACGTTCTGCTTTGAAAGCAACAGCTTAGGACACTGGGTTTTCATTTATACGATTTTAAATAAAAGCTACATTAGTTTTTTTATCACTAGAGATTTACTTAAAATGCGTAGTAGTTGAATCCTTTAAAAATCAGAAGATAAACATGGAAAAAAAAAATCAACCTCCATTAAAAAAAACACATGAAGTTCTCTACAGTACAAGAATAATTAAGATCCAGATCATTTATTCCAGTTATTTCCAATTTCAAAACAAATGCATTATTTTAAAACTATAGTGTCTTCCTAGGTTTGATCTTGCCTGTCACAGCCAATTAGTCAAAGAAAATGATACACAAGGGCAGTGCAACATGAAAAATCAAGAGGTGGCTATAACAGTGTATACACAGAAACACAGTAATATAGAGATATCAATTATTCCTTCTCACAGCTTCATACACGCATACAATCTTCCTACTCTGTGGATATCTGAGCTGTACTGAGCAATGGTTAGAAGCACAATATGGCAGCTCTGCAGCAGGAAGTGAGAAAGAACTTGGTCAGACGAAAAAGCAAAGAAAAACAAGGTAGAGGGAGCATAGTGCTCAGTGACATTCTTGCCTTAGAACTTCATGCCCAAAGATCATGACCAAACACATAGGTATGTCCTAGGTCATCTGAAAATACAGTTTAATGCCAGCCATGGACAAACACTTCTTTTTAGCGTGCATCTTCTGAGAGAAGAGACAGCTCAGAACCCTCAAAGGTCAAATAAGCAGAGGAGGTGACTCAGGAGGGCACTGGTACAGATGTTCAAATGTTACTGCCTGCTTTAGTCCTCTCCAAGCTTCTTCATCATAACTGTTTCCTAAAAATATTTATAATGCATGGCAAAAAGCTTGCACTGATGAAACACCAGCTGAAGTCATCAGCTCTAACTTTGCTGAACTCATAAACACAGTAGGCTTCAGATCTGCTCTCTGAACAGACCTAATGACCAACATACAGACTTTCTGATTGGTAGGTGGCCCAAATATCTTGAGGAACACTGTGTTGCATCCTTTTCAAGAGGATTCAAAACAACAAACAAAATAAGTAATGGTTCCTCAAGAGAAAGCAGGTAGTAGCTGGACAGGGGGATTGTGACTGCTCTACTTGTACTTGATTTGGGCTCTCTATTCCACAAGCAGTGTTGTTCAGACATTTCTAACCCTTTTTGAAAATAGTACAACCAGAGCAACTAACCAGAACAGTCAGACCCGAAAGCCTACGCCTAGACTTCTGAAACACTTTTCAGATTTGGAAAGACCACCCCTGCTGAATCCATCTCCAGACATGGCATAAACACCGTAAATTGCTTGCTACCACCCTGTGACAGAAGCAGTCATCATATCATCACTTGCAGCAATTCCAAAAGTCTTTGGCACTGAAATGGCAGACACAACCTTAACTGACCCTGGCCTGACCTCTGCTACCTCTGACAGCACCAGGACTGAAACAGCATGCACGATAGCGTTGGTGCACTGTCTGACTTGCAAACTTGAAGGAAGAGATCTGTTCCTCTGCAAAGTCAGAGAGAAAAGGGCACTGTGCACTTAGCCCAAGCCCTCCAGCAGTCAGGAAGCTGGTGATAGTGGCAAGGACCTCTGCAGATGAGATGTTGGCTATACACTTGCTTACCCTCTTCTTGGAGGATAATCAATCCCCTCTCCCTGTTACCTACATGTTTGAGCTAACTGTGTCACAAAACAGTGAGCAAACCTCTCTGGGATGGACCATATCTTATCACTCAGAAGCAGCACTGTTACAAGCCTGAGTAATTCAGGTTCTCCCAAAAACCATGTCAAAACTTAATACTGCCCAAATCAAAAGCTTTGTGTTGTTCCCCCACAGTTTAAGACCTTTCTCATTTCTCAATCATATTAGGACCAATTCTTATTTAAGCCTCCCCAAACATCGACTGCAACCCAGACACCAGAGGGAAGCTTCAAGTCAGAATACGCTGCAGGTCTTGGGCAGTTCTGAGAACTTTACATCTTATTAGGCTGATGGCTACAGCTGTCCTCAGGAACCTCTGCATGCTCAGCAGGACAAATAAATCTGCCACTGATTGCATTGCTGCCACCAGGGTGTCACTGATGAACAAACAGAAATTTGGCCCCAAATGTCCTGCCTCTCCCCCTCCCCTTACACCTTTCTAAAGCAGGAGATGTAGGATACTTCCCACCTATTATAGGGTACTGTCTGAGGCTGTTAGTGAATCTTATTAATAATAAGAATAGGAAGAAAAAGAAAGAATTAAAATAAAAGTGGTCAGAACAAAAGAGTTACTTGATATTGCATGCCAAACCAAAGGAAAGAGACTTAAAGAAGGTAAATCCAGAATCACTTCTGCTGTTCTTTTGCAGGCCTACCACTCTCAAAGGTATACAACAAACAGCACTGCAGAGTATTTAGCCTAAAAAAATAAAATAACCTTACAGGCCTGTAAAACATGGACCCATGCCTTTCTCCATGTTTTTGAGTCTCCCAGTCCAAGATTTAACCTTAAATCTTACTTAAATAAACAAAAGAGCAAATACTTAACATTTTTATTTTGCAGCAACAGCGTCAGAAATATAGCGGGATCAGTGGTAGCGAACGGTGTGGCTGTGAGCCTCAGTCTCCCAGTGTCTTGGAGACTGAGACACCCTTGAATGGGCATTGTTAGACGTGGACAAATTCCCCATACTGCCATGACACTTGCAGGTAGTGTAGTTCAAACCAACACGTCTCCATAGCTGAGAAAAATAGCTTATTGCCAAGGATTTACGTAACAGGTGTAAACAGCTGAGGAAATACTCTGGCAAGCCTACAGACTCAGCCAAAAACCCATCACCGAGACAATAAAAACAAAGAAAATAAATAGGGAAAAAAAAAATCCAGCAATTCTACAAACACACTGACTGCAATGTTAAACAAACATCCCAAATTACTTTGTGAATTGCCAAGTCCTGTACCACTAGGTTTCCTCCTGCACAGTGTCAGTTCTGTGACCTCAGGTCTGGTTAGGATCACTGCTGTGGAAAATAAAACTTGTGGGATAGGCCACACAGTTTCTTTGAACAATAAATCATCTTCGGACTGGTTTGAACAGTATTAAAAGTGCATACAAAATTCAACAGGGAAATTTCTGCCTCTCTTGAAAGTCAATGACAAAAATTTCATTTGTGTGAGCACCATCAGGTTTTAACCATGACCTTACATTATGCTTGTTAAAATGTTAAAAATATGGATCTTGGATAAAGCAATACATGCAACAACAAGACAAAAAACATCCTCAGTTTGGGAAAACTGTCCTCTGGAAACTGCAATATTTGTACCTTGAAATGATGTTGTGCTTTATTCCCAACACTGACTTTGTACCAGTCGTTGCAGTTTTCTACGTATCAGTGACCACAGCGGTAATAGGGAGGCAAAACCATCTCCACAAGCACTTTGTTTTCAAACCTCATCCAAACTGAGTGGAGAGGAAAAGTTCTATCCAGAGCTATAATATGATATTGTTAAGCGTTGACACTGAGTTTAATGACCAGCAAAATTTTTCCACTTCCACTGAATTCTTTTTCTTTCCTTTTGTTTTACAGCCTGCTGAAACAGTGATAGTCCACATCTGGTTAGTGTCTGGTTCAAGACAGACACCAAATAGAAAAGCCCAAGTTTGGGATGAAAGAGGCAGGCATTAACAGCACAGGGCAGAAGAGCCATTTAATGCTTTTCTGCACAGCAGCAGCAGCAGCAGGGTGTGTGTGGGGGGTAGGAGTGGGGAGGGGAAGTGTGCTGCGATTTTAGGGACACTGTTCTGCTTTCTGAACCCCAAACAGTTCAAATTTAGTTTTCTTGATCCTTCTTTTCTCTGAACAGAGGCTGTGTTCAATAAAAAAACAATGAAATACACAATAAAGATCCAGCTGTTTCAAATGTTTCCAACAGCAAATGCATAATGTGTATACAGGTAAAGCATGAAATGAATTCTCCAGAGATAGCTTCATCATACATAACAGCCCTGAAGACCCCTCAGTGCCACTAACTAGAGATGGCAGGAAAACCAGCAGTAATATGTAGACAGGGTACTGGCAAACAATGGAAATAACCATCACGTAGGCATGCCATTATTGAAGGACATCCAGCAATGGTGTAGTAACGAATACACCAGTGGAAAAATAAACGAAGGTCAGTGTAGGCTACAAATGAGGACAGAAACTATGCTTCCCATTAAAAACAGTGAGAAAAGCAGTGTTAAGTGGTATTTCTAAAATGTCCATATCTCCTACATTATCAACACATGCTCCTTAAGCATCCCTATGATAAGTTTACTTGTTGCAACAATAGATGAGTAATTACTTAATGCTGCAATGGATTGAATTCAATCTCTTTGAAATATGATGAGTCTAACAGCAACCTGGCACGCAGAAAAAGCATTAAAAAATCCAACATAATTAGCCTTATTGTTTGAATAAGGCATCAGAAACAAAGGCAACCTCCTCCTTAAACATGGGCACAAATAACCCCATGAACACAAGCACATGCTATACATGTGAAGGGGAAAAAAAAAATCTTTCAGTGACTGTTCCTGTAAGAAGAGGATGTACAACCAAAAAAACTGAGAGAGGAGAAAAAAAACCCAAACAAAAAACCAAACAAGCCAAAGCAAGCGCCAGAGAGGCAGATGAGCAGAGGGAGCACAGCATGACTAAGCACTGGGCTCACCTATCCCACCCCTTCAAGCAGCATTTTGTTTTCCAAGTCAATAGCACCTATTTTGTGGGTTCTGTCCCACTCTCTCCCCTCCTTCCCCCTCCCCTCACCCCCCCTCCATCCCTTAGTGCAACAATACAGGATTCTGCATATTCTTTGTTGACATACACAGGCAGGGCAGTGGCACAGATATGCAACTCACACCATCATTTGCTTATCCTCATTAGTACAGCCTGCTGTGCCTTGAAATTTTGCTCAACTCTTTGAGTCCAAGAAGAAAAATTATATTATTTGGTAGCTGCAGAAAAGATGCTCAGCAATTTGAAAATTACAATCAATTGAAAATGTTTCAAAGCCATTATGTTGATGATTTGTTAGTGTCAGGGGCAACCTTTGATGTCGGAAATGTAGGTCCTGCATTAAAAACCAAATGTAGCTACATAATTCCTAATGTGCTTAGAAATGGAACTCATGATTTTAACACTTCTACTGAAACAATTTTCCCCTAGGATGTGATTACAGGCACTTGAAGAACAAATATGTGGTCTTAAGACATAACATCTCTTAAACCTTTCTAGTGCTTTACAATAAAGCACGTTGCACTGTATTCACAATTCTCCATTGTACCTGCTCACTGTGATCCTGTTAACGTCACCTTCCCCACAAAAAACAGACAATAAAATGAATTGCAAGAGCAAAAAAATCCTGTTACAAAAGAAGTGCATTTGTAAGAAAATTCAATATTCTGCCCATGAAGACAAGAACTGGGTCAGAGTTTCTCCCAAAGATATACTTGTCAAAGCTATGTTACAAATATACAGCTATAAAATGAATTAAGCAATCAAAAGAGACGAGATCTAAACTTTGTTATCCTTGTTTCACTCTACAATAGAAAGAATAATGAAGGAAGAGATAGATGCTATTGAATAAGGGACACGTCATCTTCTCCCACATTATTCTTCATCATGACATACCACGAGCAGAGATTAAATAGAAGCCCAGATAAGTTCAAATGATACAGCTATCAAAATCAGGTGTTTTTAATAGGCCGTTCACATGGGTACTTGGACTATTAAAAAGAGGTAATGCAAAGACTGTAAAATGGATGAGAGAAGAGAGACAAAGAAAAGGAGCTAATCTGAATCTCTCAACAGGAAACCACAGCGAAATGGGGATGAAAAGGAAGAGGCAACACTGTACTTAATTTTTTCTTCTCCTGGTCAGCAATGCACATAAAAACCGATTTATCTCTCCTTTATATCATTGTAAATGATAACGTACTCCACAGATGACCATAAAGTTACAGCAGTATAAATGAAAGGGATTTTAAGCGGTCTTAGATTACCTCAGATTGCCCAAATTACGTTCTTGCTGAAATGAAAGGGACTTTTCTTCACAGGGGTGGAGAAAACTTGGCTTTATTAACACTCCTTTTCAGCCATGATCCAAGAGGCCTCCACACAATGAAGCAGAAGGAAAGCTGAACTATCATCTTATTGGTGCCTCTCCTGACAGCAACCATACTCTCCAAGTATAACCCTTACTAGACATCTGAGAACCCACCAAGATGCAGACCATGCCTAACCTTTCCCAGAGACACAAATCCACAGGGAAGCAGTCTTCATTATTGCAAGGGCTGCTGCCTATGGACCTATGTGTCCTTTTAAAGGGGATAGTGTAGGAGTCCACCCAGGGCCACTGTTCTTCCTGTCTCAGTCGCTCTTCATTACTGCTCCCAGTCACAGGCAGAAAAATAAGGGGATGCCTCTGAGATCCTGGACACGAGCAGGAAATTAGCAACAGCCTGGTGTTTAATAGTAACCCTGATTTTAACTACAGCATATGGTTCTTTCCCTGAGAAATGGGATTTCTTTAGGATAAGGATTATAAAGTATTATGTTTGTTAAAGAACCACCACAGTCATATAAACAATAAGATAATACAATCAAGCAGTAAAGCTAATAGCGCCTTCTAGTCACAGATCTGAAATTTAATGACTCAAACCTGGCAGCACCCTGGGAGACTTGAAAAGAAGAGGCTTTCCTAGCTGTTAGAAGAGGGAAAATGAGCATGCATAGGCAGATTAAATCATGATCCCTTCAAAGGCAAGAAAAGAATCTGTGGTTTAGTGGGTAAACTTGCAAATTTTAGACCCATGGCTACATGCTGCCCTTCTCAGTAGAATCATTTTATCAAGGAGACTGCATTACTGGACATCTCTATCTGTGCCACCCAGAAAAGTTATAGAAGCATAAAACAGAGAGCTGAGTTAGTTAGAGATACTCCTCTAGGACTCCCGGACTAAAATGATACTTCTTAACTTACTTTAGTCATTCTAAGACATATAAGCTCTGTCAAATAGTCATCATTACACTGGAATAAAAGCATTTATGCAAGGAATGATGTTTCTAACCATCCTGCTATAATTATGCAAGTATGACGGGCAAAATTTCCCTGTATGAACGAGCTGCTACTGTCTCTGGTAATAGATGTAAGGGATTGAATAAATAGGAATAAAATTAATTTCCAGGCAAATTAACTTTTTAGCAGATGGGCACAAGTGTTAAATGTTTGCCATTGTTGTACTGCTCTTTCTTGGTAAGTATATATTATATATATGGTGCCAAAAGCCACTGACACAACAAACTTTTACCTGCACTTGCTGGGAGCCAAAGCAGGTTAAACTCATGGGGCACTTTGCTTGTCCTTGGGATTCAATAACTCTGCTGTCATAAGCTGAGCTACTCCACAGTGAAATGACAAGAACTCATTTCCAATCCTATTACACATACTAGGTCCATAATGCCTTGCTTCACCTGCAGCTCCATTTAAACTCTTCTATTTGTAGGTACCACGCTCTAACTTGAGGTGCAGCAAGTCCATCACGTGCTGGGCCATCTGACAGGGAGTTTTTGTGCTTTCTGCATGTAGGAGGAAGACGTGGTAGGACATGCTACTAATAGTCTCATAGAATTATAGAATCATTTAGGTCTCAATGCATGTCACCACAATGAGCCAAATTCAACAAAAAGAAAAGAAGAAAAGACTTTTCTGAAGTTATTTACAGCTGATGCACTTATAGTCTCCCATGGCAGTTCAAAAATTGTGCATTTTACAGCCCGATAAAGGAAATGGTGAGGGCCATTTCTGGCCTATCCCATGCCAATGGTGTAGGTTGGGGTTTGCAGGGCTGGATTAGATGCTTCCTCCTGCCTGTCCAAAGCCACGGCAGTCTCACTGACAGTATGCAACGTCCAGAAAACAGCTACGGGGACAGGAATCCCTAGAAACATTCAAGGTCAGGCTCGATGGGGCTCTGAGCACCCTGACCTAGCCTCACTGTAGGTGGGGTGGGACTAGATGACCTTTAAAGGTCCCTTCTAACTCTAACTATTCTATGGAGTGAGGACCTGCAGCTCCCTGTCATCATGGGGGGCACACCACAGCATGCCACACCACACCACTGTCACTGATACTCACCCCACATGGCCTCATGACAGCTTCAGGGAAGAGCAGCTGTGCTCTTGGGAAAAACCAGACCACAGTGCACAAAGCCAACAGTGGCGTGGGGTGCCCATTTTAATCTTACTTGTTCGTGTCCTGCTGCTTCCTTACCAAATCTCTCCTGTAGTGGACTACAGGACAGGCAGGGCCAGACACTATTGGGGGACAGGAGGAGGCAAAATTTATATCATTTGTAGCTCTTTCTGGCTGTTAAGTATCCTTTATGCATAACAGCAATATGTGCTGTAAAGAACTGCACATGGGCCCAACCATCACACTCACCTCAGCCATAGATTTGCAGGTCCAAGTCTCCTGTTGCTGGATTGAAACCATTTAATTCCCCCAAAACCAAGGGACTCAGTGACAATTTACAGTGAAAAGCAATATCAGATCTTAGAGAATCAAGGCGAAGCACTGCAAGTACAAGAAATGCATCTCAGCAGATGTGTGAAACAAATTCTTGTGGTTTGTTACCAAGTGAGAAGAGGTTTGGTGGGCTCCTACAGGCAAGACTTGGCTCACAGGCAGCTGGGCATGACACCACAACTCTGTACCTTGCCTTGGGCCACCAAAGAGGTTTACACTCTGTCTCAGCGTTTCCCAGTCTGCAGGGAGTGAGAGTGTGCAGGGAAAGAGGAGTAACAAACTCGCTTTCATGGACCAGGGGTCAACATGAGGCACGATTGGTTTCCTTTCCCTAAAGCAGATTTCTGCTTTCAAGTGCCAGTGAAACACTAATAAGCAAAATACTGCATCTGTAAGTACCTGGTAGCAGTATCACCACTTCTGTGGATACAGCCCTGAGGGAAGGTATCTAAGGGTCACTCTCAACCCAGAAAATCAGCTGGCATCACAGTCAGTCAGGCAACTGCTGAAGCCAGAGGGCCAGATTGAGTCTGCCTGCTCCCACTCCATTGCATCTTGCATCCCCTTTACTCAGAGATGATGCAGGAGCCACCAGCTACCCCCTTGGCACCAGAGGAACAACTACAGGGAAGACAGAACAAAGCCCACATCCAAATAGCTGCCAACAGGGATTTTGAAACGAAAAGACTCAATATATGAAAATGACTAAGAAAACACACCTGTAACCTCTAGCCTTTGTGAAATCAGAGATGAGTAATCGTATAGACTGTTGATTACTAGTTACAAAGCCATAGCAGAAACTCATTAATGCAGTTAGAAAATTTCTATTCTTAGTCTGAATTTGGATGCTCCTCTCTTGTGCACATAGACTTGGTTGGGAAAGTTAAATAAAATCCATTTCCTTATATAGCAGAAACTATTTAGGCTACAAGCATCCCATGCCAGAAGGATTTCAGCCTAAAAATTAAATTATAATGACAATTCAGACATTAATTCTTTGTTTAAACCAAGCGGGTTGAGCAATTCTTAAAACACCATTATTTTAATAAAAATAATAATGAATAATAAATCCAGATATCTATAGAAAAGAATTATGGAAAAGTCTCTCTTTAGGAGGGAGAAAAAGAATTGAACAGACTCTACTGAGGACTTAGACTATCTTGTCGTTTGTGTTGTATGTTTCTACTATTTTTACTATTTTTCTTTAAAATAATCCTAGAGAATAGTGGAGACTCTTTTCTCTACCACTGTGCGTGGTTCGGAAAAGTCCATATATAGGTATACTTCAGTATATGAAAGCCCACTAAGAAAAAGAAACAAACAAGAGCTAGAATTCAAAAACAAACCCAGTAAATTTTCTAGACATGCAGCTGAGTGTGGAAGGTTATACTTTCTAAAACACCAGGAAACAGAGTTACAGTAATGTTCTTCTACGGGATGTACACACTTAAGTTCAAGTGTCAGTAAACAGAGGGAGCAAACATCCTAATTAATCTGCAGGCCACAGTCCCCACCCATTACCCACTGACTAGTTAGTCAGAGTTCTTTTTCTCTCTGACATTGATATAACTGATGAAGAGCAACAGTCTGATGAGCAAAGGCTGAACTGGCAGAGCTGGGAAATCTCAAGAGGTGCTCTTTCCTTCTACAACACCTTTATCCAAAAAACAAAAGCTTCTTCCAGAAGTAACTTCTGCAGACTGTTTTAAAGAGGAGGAATCATAAAGAAACTGAAAGGTTAAACCGGTTGCTCACATTTTTACACTGAATGAGTAGCAATCTGAAGCTTCATAGTTCTCTTCTAGTCTTGCTGGCTTAGTAAGCCAGGACTCTCACAGATGATTTCTATGTGTGCATCAACAATAGCTCAACAGTGCACAAAAATGTAAAAAACAATTATACTCAAACTAAACATGAGCACAGGGCTAGCATCTCCACGCAGACAAATGCATCTTGCATTTAATTCTGAGCACAGGAAAGTAATTTTTAAACAGTTCTGCTAAAAATGTCAAATCCACACATACAGTCCCTGTGATAATCCTGACCCAATGCTTACACAAACCTGTACAGCTCCATGCAATCACCACCAGTGCCTGTGGTTCTAAACACATTCGTACTGGGAGCCCAGGTCCATGATGACCACAGGGCATAGAAAAAGGTATTCTCTTCTGGCACACCATCATAGTGGTCACAAAAGATGCAGAAAAATCCCTTGTTTGCAGGCTAGCTTAGCAACCTTTTGCTGGCAGGGATCAACTACACAGCACCATGCTCTGTGATGAAGTTCCTCCAGTTGCCCCTGTTTAGGACGGGGTCTTCTCACATCAGGTATTTTTTGTGCCCACGGGCGTACACAGAGAAGGCAGTAAAAAGATGTTGTCCACGCTTTGTATCAGAAGAGACATAAAACTGGTGTTGTGGTATTCAAGAAATTAATCCTAAATCTCTTCCTAATGGTTTTAAGAGGCTGAAAATCCATAGCAGGAGACAAGGAGCCCTAGAGGACAAAGCAGGTGAGAGCACTGGAGCTGAAAGCACTGTTACATGCTAGCACCTGCCCACAAAAGGGTGGAGAAAAATGGCAGGCAGGCACTGCTGTAAACCCTCCATGTCCGCCTGGCAATCACACACAGGCAGTCACTTTTTTATCACTGAGTATAAAAGTGGTGTACCAGGCCCAGGAAATCATCCACAGAGCGTAAAGTTAAACCACCAACACTGGCCACCAACACAAGATGCTGAACAGAGCTCAGACTAAATGAAAACAGACTTCAGCCCCACAATCTTCTGTAGTGCTTGAGGAAAGCACATTAGAATTTTAAAGGTAATTTAGTCTTATCACAGTGTATGTTAAATATACGATAAAATAATCCAGCTAGTTCATTATCCCTAACAGCATCTGTGAATTTCTAAAACTGACATTTCTGTCGACATCTGAATTGGTCACTGGAGGTGGTAAATAAGATGATTTGCCACAGATGCGAGGAACCGAATCCCAGAGCTGTGCAGAGAACAAATGAGAGCTCTGTTCGAGCCACAGCAGAGCCTTCTTTCCTCCCCGTTTGAGGCCAAACGCACCCACAAACAGCTGCAATAAAGCCATCGCATCAGTTACGGCCCTACCTCTGCTGGGGAACTGCACAAAGTTGCATTTACTTGTTAAAATTATTGATTTTAGCTGCCCTCCATATCCACGCTCCACACAATTCCCCTGCACGCTATGCCATCTGCTTAATTCTCCCAGGTTGGCTGCGGCATACCGTGACATACAAAAATCAATCAAAATCATTCGATACGTCAGCAACCAAGGAAGAGGGGCTGCACGTCTGATCTCACCACTTGTTTTGCGGAGTACTTCTGCTGCCTGCCCAGCTAGCGTGGAGACAGTACGTTTCTTCCCTTTCCAACAATGTGATCTTATCTCAGGCAGCTGGCCTGCACTCTGCACTTTCATTTTTATTGTGTGAGTTCTCAAACTCTGATGCAAATAGTCTGCTGAACATCCTCCCTCCACGGCATGTAGAGGCTTTTTTTTCCCTCTTCAACCTCCTTCCACGCGGCGCGCTCCAGCGTCAGGCTGGCTCCGGCCAGCTCCCATTGTTCACATTGTTATTTTCATGTCAAGGGCGTGAGAGGAATTTTTTTTTTTTTTTCTGCCAGAACAACCATTTAAAGCCTAGGCCTTGAAAATACACTTGCCATTTGCAGGAAAACAGTTAGTGGATTCTCTGCAAGGCCAAAGGTGAGGGACAGAGCCACGTAGTTAAAAAAAAGTGAATGCTGATCCAAATGAAAAGCTGAACCAAAGAAGGAAGCCATTTGCTGAAGAAAATGAAAACACCAAAAGTTTAATTTGTTCTGCGGTGGCCTACATAGAAGGCGAACTGCCACAGCAGATTAGATGAGTGGTCCACTGGGGCTGCCGTGCCAGCACCACCGTAGCTATCTCTAAAAGCGCGAGAGAAATGATGCGTGTGACCTGGAGTGACAAACGGGAAGAGGTAAGTAGCCAGCTAATTGTGCACAGCTGTGCATGAGCTCTACAGGAGCCTCCTTCCCAATACCTGCTTGTGAGCAATACCGTCACTTATTCCTTCAGGTACTATAATACAAATGCTGCACTGTGCTGCAAAATTGCCAGTGTTTCAATGGTAAGTTCACAGGGCTTATTTCATGTGCCTCCATCTCTTGCAAATGTAGGTTGCACCAGCTGACAAGGTGTTGGGAAAGGAAGTATATACTTTGATTAGCTCTACATTTACTATACTAACTTTACAGTAAGGAGTGTAAAGGGGCTTCATGCAAGAAGAAAACCAGAAAGGAAATGAAAATGTTTCACTATTCCCTTCACAGGTTTTGGGGTTTTTAAAATATTTTTAGATATGATCTCCTTCACAGTTCAGAAAGCCTCAGGCCTGTCTCCTGTAACCTTGCTTTAAAATCTCTTACACACTGATCCTGCCTCCTCCTGTGACTGCTTTTATCACATCTTTTCCAACTGCTGCCACTGAAGGAGATGGCAGCCTTTCACATGACATTCCTGCCTGCCCCCAATTCTATGCCATGTAGGTTTACACCTTCTAGTTGAATTTTAGTCCCCTCTTTAATATAACTGAGTATCCTAGCAACTCTGATGGCTGCTGTGGTGTCCCTAAATACCCACATCAGGTTACTCATAAGAAACTGTAAGTGTTTGAAAGAAGGAAACCCATGAGAATTCATGGAAACCCCTGGACATCGATAGGGTTTTCAGCTAATATGGAATCTCCTACTTCCCTCTGTACCTTCAATGTTCTTCATGCTCAGAGAACCAGTTCCCAACTTACTTTCTAGTCCCTCTTAGAAATCCTTCAAATCCTTACAATGCTCTTGGTTCAAGTAGCAGCTTCTCCTAATTACAAGTTCTCTCTTAACTTTTCTCTGCTCTGAGTTGCCGCCAGTCATCATTTGTTTACTCTGTGGCTTCAGAGCATGCCCCTTGTTTGGAACAGCACATAACTGCACTTCCAAATCTTACCTCATCAGTTCAGGATATGCTCCTTGCCTAGTAGCTCTGTATCTGCTTTCAAAGTTTTTATCAAAGAGGTACACTAAAAAAGTCTTAAAAGATATAGGCACTTGGCCAGGAACAGGTTCTCCAGGACCCTACACTGGCCTTTCATCTCCGTAATTATGCTCTAAGTGACTCAGCAAGCAGTCAATAACAGGCACTACAACAACAACAACTTCCCCTCATCACAAACAGCTAGTTATAACTGGCTAAAATACAACAGTTATTCATAAAGCTGTCTGGTCCTTTAAAAAAACCAACAAGTCTATTTCTTACACACTTGGGATATCATCCCCCATCTGAAGAAACATGCTGAGACCCCTCTGGACCTCATCAGGACTGAGGTGAAGCCCGTATTTCACTATTTTTGTGACTCCACACTATTCAAAAAGCCTTAGATGTTTACCGGTATCTTTTAGTCCTGGTAATTTTTTGAACTTGAAGTTCTCAAGAGGCTTTAAATTTTCCCCCTTAGATACTTCAGTTTATGTTAAAGAGGCACAGATAAGTAAAAAATTTATTTACAAAAGTCAGCTTTCCTCTCCTGTACCAAGCAGCTACTGATATGGAACTTGGAGTTTTAGCTCATTTTGAGCAACACCAGGTTTCAATCATGCTCTTCTGCATATTTCTAGCCAGACTCCATCATGTCACTTCGGATGGTTATAGAAGGCCATACTATTGACCTCCATCATGTCACTTCGGATGGTCATGGAAGGCCATACTATTGACCTTTCTCACCTCCGCTGGCAACACAGGCATCTAAACAACTCATCCCTTTCCAAAACAGAAGCTTTTTGCATGCTCTTCCCTCACCACATCCAGCAAACCTTCCTCTTCCACTCGTGTGGCATACATCCCCACACACGTTTTCTGGATGGCAGCCTACAGAACTATGGCAATGGTACAAGGGCTGGCAGCAGAAGTCAACACCAGCTCTGACAGGGTACAATCAGTAGATGGGTCCCACTCCACAGAGAGCACATGGAAATTATGCCGTTTGCCCCCAGAAGTGTAAAGGAGTCAACATGTGTGCACAAGTGCATGCAGGAGTCCAACACGGAGCTACCAATGCTCTCTCCTAAAACCTTCCCTCTTGCTGGGAAGAGGATGACCAAGAGACTGACTATAGGGGAGGAGCAGTAGATCTTGGCAAAGTGCTTTGCTACTGGCTGTTATTAAGACCAGCAACATTATACAGGAAATTTAATTCCCGCAAATTTCGAAGAATTTGTCTGATGTAGGAAGAGATCAGGTCATCTCCCTCAAGTAAGTATGTGCAACACAGCCTTTGAGTGAGATGTACTGAGACAGCTAGGGAGGCACCTCACTTTAAACGAAGACTATAACCACACAGTTTATTCTTACAGTCACCAGCCTTCTAAGCACTAATACTTTTGTCTTGGGCTTTGATTAGTAAACCATTGCTTTATTTTACTGCTAGGCCTGCCCAGCTCTGTGGAACAAGATGAATTATGTTAGGAAAACAATAAGGAAGAAGACAGATACAGCGCTGAATAATGTGCAAACTGGAAGCATGCTGCAGGAGTTTGAGGGGCAGGTGGAGCAGGATGCTTACCCTTTGCTGTAAGAATACAATTCTCATCTACCCTGTGCCTCCTCTCCACATTCTTCCAAAGCAGCTACTGGGGTACAGGCACAGAGCTCACAAGGGACACCTCCACACCCCTTCCTTCATGGCACTTGCCACAGCACTGGCAGAGGCAAGGCAGGACATCAGTTCATTTCCAAACTTTAAAGAGGAATAGATACATTTTGGTAGGCATCAAACAAGCTGTCTTTCATGCACCTTGTCTAGGTGACACATTTCTCTGATGGATGTCAGGGACATCAGCTCTCCCCCACACCCTTTACATGTCTAGAGGAGGTACAGGACTCTCCCACCCTACTCATTTTAGTAAACTTTGCTGCTTCTTTTAGCCTTATCCTTTGTTGTGCTCATAAAATTCAGTTATGGCCACTATTGAAGTGTTAGTAATTACTTAATAGTAATTAGCCATGCTAGCAATGGGTATAGGTCCCCAAAGAGTACTCTGATTTTTCTTTCTTTTTGACATTTTGGACACTCACTGAGTAAGACTTATTTCTCAGTAAACCTGGAGCTAATCTTTCCTGCACTTTAACTCATGCCCCTGAATTTTAAGCATGCAATTGATAAAACTGGAGGGAAAAAACACCAAAAGAAACCAAACAGAAAAAGGGCTGAAAGGAATCAAAATAAACAGAAAAGAGCACTGGATTACATTTTCAAAACTGCTACTAAATACTCCTTGGATTTGTCAGCACTCTAAAATAACTTGGGCTAAAAAAATTTGCGTTTTTTTTTTTCACTGAGGAATTGTGCCCTTGACTACTCTCTAATGTATTTTTTGGGTTTTTTTTTTTGTGAGGATTACGTGAAGAATTAGACAAATTTATGAACTACCCAGAGAACACAATCATTTACTCACAAGCAATATAAAGAACACATGCAATCAATCTGATACATTCACTGCAGACCTACTCTTATCTAACTAGCTCTTGGGAGGCCTAATTGGCAAGGGCTCCCTGATAAGCTAGAAAGAGAGAAGACTGAGGATAGAGTGGGGAGCACTACCCCACGCTTTGGAGGCAACCACTCTATTTCCTTGGAGGACTGGGTTTCTGACCCTTAAAAGACATAAGAGAGGAGAATGTTAAGAAAAATGAAGAATGAGAGTGGACCTGATCTGCCAGATTAGGAATTTCCCATGGGAAGCCAACAAACTCCCTGCAGAGGATTTGTGATTTCTCCCTGTCCTCTCAGGTAACACAATGCTACCAGAAGCATAGTCATGCCTCTCATTAATTTTCTTCTTCTTTGATACAGAAGACTTACATTCTCAACCTCTGCATTTTACTAGCTGCAGAGGACAAAGCACATTTTGTGCCAAATAATGACTTGATTTGAAAAGGTTAAGTTTAACAGATGACAATATAATTCTTTAAAATCACATCCAATCCTTAACTGCTGGTAACAAAGACTATTTGCAGCACATAGAGTTGCCGGGAATACTTCTGCTTCAGTGTTGCTGGCAAGGAAAAGGCTTGTCAACAATGCTCATTTTTCTGTGCCACACTTTGGTTTGGCTGATGCTGCCAGGCTGGTAATACTGATGAGAGGGGCACACAAAATGCCTAGAAGGTAGCACAGAAGGCTGCCTAATCTAACTATAAAAATAACAAGACCATGGCCAGAATAACCACCTCCAGACACTCCAGCCCCATGACACTGTGGGCTGAGGAAAGCATCTAAGCAAACTGCTTAGTCCCACCTTTCACGAACCAGTTGCTAGTTAAGAGGGAGCTATGGAGACGAAGAGAGAAGGGTGAAGAAATGATAAGCTATGCAGACCAGGTGGTTTGGGCTCTCTGGAGGTACCTACTGAGCAGCCCTGCCCTTGATTCCTGCAGCATGGGCAGGGCAATGCAACACACCAGACCTGTTGCTCAGACCATATCACAGTCATCAAACATGCTATGCTACCACGAGGAGCGAAAGGAGGCAGCCAACTTCTCTGACTAGCAGGGCAACATCCAGGATGGATAGAACAAGTGTGCCACGGCATCAGCGCCCATCCAAGGCACTCGTCTGGCAAGCACCCCTGTCTTCTGTGCCCCTATTACGTACAAGGGCAGCTGGCCACTGAATACCTTATCATTCTCATCTTCCCATATTCTTTTGGCTGAAAAGAGATATCTTACCCAAACAGCAACAGGAATTCTTGGGCAACATACTCTCTCCACAGAATAAAGCAGCAAGTAAAAATAAAAAATAAATAAATAAATTATAAAATCAATATTTTGGCAGCATTCATCACTTATAAAATTTTTTCTCATTGAGGAATTTTCCTGAGACAAGAGACATACATAGGAACTACCACCTTCCATCTGTCACAACCACTGTCCTTCAGTCCTGGTGCCACATACCCCAGCCCATACATACAGACATTTCTTTTCAGAGGAAGGTAATGCCTTGCTCCCAGGAGAGCACTCTATATATTTGGAGCCTTTGGAAATGAGCATTAGTCACCTTTCTTTCCCCTGGACAATGCTTTGTCCTCTTACATGCTTTTTCTTGCCCTTCCTTGCTCATAATCCTCATGGCCTTCACTTTCCCTTCCCACAGCTCACCAAAGAGCACCCCTGCCCCATGTGTAGGCCTCCTGTATCCCATTACTGACCATGGGAACCTCCTAATCCTTTGTACTCAGTTTTGAGACCATTACAGATGCAATGCAGATTGAGGCCTCCCAAGGCATCACACTAAACACATCCTGTGACTTTCAGCTAACCTTCCACTGAGCAGCACTGTAATACTCGCTTACAGACACTGTAAGTGCAGAAGCACTTTTTAATAGCAATAAAAATAATGTTCTTTTCACTCCACTGAAAACATGGAAGATTTCCAGCAGCAAATCAGGCAGTCAGCCTCCCCTCAACACCCACTCCTGCAGGCGTGCGTAGGGAAGAAGTTCACTTTCTGACATGGAAGCCTGTCATTCCTCCAACCCCTCTCTCTTCTCTGATGCCCACATACACACTCTTACACTTCTTTCCTGGATACCTTCCCTCCCTCAGAGATTGAGTGAACCACCCAAGCAGATCACAGGCCTCTGTATTCAAGGTGCAGCTCAAAAAGTAGAAAGAGCATCTTTTTATAAGGCCACGGTAACACACTAAGGCCTGGCTCAGTGAAAGAACAGATCTGTCACCCTCTCCACACCATCATAAATTAACTTAAAGTGATAAAATTATTCATTCAGTCTTTACTACTTCCTTTGATGAAGACTGCGTTGGGCAATTATTTTAAGGAATACCATGTTACAAATGGGAACTCATTCACTGAATTGTTTTATAGGCCAGCATTCATCAATTTTGCATAGGCTGCTTTGTTTTTAAAGCTAATTTCTAATCCTAACTCGCATCACAGACACACATCTCTGCTTGGATTAATTAAGATCTCAGAGGGAACCTTCTGCTCCATTACCCATCGTTACTGATTTATAAAAGAGGCCATGAAGCAATGTTCTTAATGATAACGAGGAGGATATTTTATCCCTTAATTCCATTCCTGGTTCCTGTGCTTAAAATGCAGAAAGACGTAGATATTTCAGGGAATAAGGAGAAAATCTTTACTAGCTGCATGACATCCTTCACTGGCAGATGCAATCCTTAATTTTTCTCTCCATAACAAGCATTTTGGTTAGTGACCCTTCACCTTATCAAAGAGTGACGGAAAAGAGAGAGACGACCACCACCCAACACTAAGGGGACAGACCATCAGGAGCAGGAAATCATTTTTAACACTAATGATGTGAAACAGCTCCAAACAGGACCAAAAGTAAAGGTCATAGGAAACTAGGGCCAGTACCAACAGATGGAGACAGGATGGCTATGCAAGTCCTGAGAGCAAGGACAAGAGGAGTGTGGAAAGCATTGGGGAAAGACACCAGGTTAAGCGACTTCTCCTGCAGGCACTAACCGAGCTGCTTAGCTTCTTCAGATGAGAGAAACCACCTAGGTTTATTTTACACAACCAAAGTAAAAATGTCCACATCAGCTGTGAGCCACAGACCAAAACAATTCAACAAGGTGGGTATCCTAAAATTGAGGATTTGCCCCTACTAAGCTTCCCACTGCTTGATGGGACAGAAATCCAGCTCCTGGCAGGAGAATGCACTAAAGGGAAGGTGGAAAAGCTGAGTTACAGCAACAGGACGGGATTTCTGAACTGGCCAAAACATCCACAGTTCTTGCTCTTAGGACTTTTCCTTTGACTTTATTTGAGCTGAAATTCAAAACAATCTTATTCCCACTATGAATTTCCCATAAACAGGAAGCAGCAGTGACATCGATAAAAATGACAGCTTCACAGCACCATGGAGGGGAATCCCAGGATGTTCCTCTCACAGGCAGTCACTGCTCTGCAAATGTGGGAGAGCTGCAGACCTTGGGAGGACAGTCTGTATTTCCATGGGATGAGACCTTGGTAAAGAGATACACTTTTTTCCCAACATGTCCTTCATTGCCTGCTTCTCTGCACCTCCCAGCATCCGCCCACAGCTACTTTCACTTAGGAAATTAGACTATCGAAAAAGGTTATCTTCATTTTAAATGTTTTACCTAATCTCACCCAACCCTAATTTTAACTATGTTATTTTTGTAAAGCTGAACATAATTGGCAAAACAAGTGTGTTTCTCTTTTACCTATCTACAACATCATCACACACAAAATACACTGCCAAAAGCAGGTCTGCTTCTTGCCAAAAACAGTAAGCTAGGTGGGTAGCCCACAGAACCTACTGGAGGACTTACCTGGGCTTATCTGTGCAGCATCCAGGCACATCTGTCCCTGCATTTTATACCAATTGGGCAGAAATATAAACCAGAAGTGATTTCCATTATATCACACAAAAAATTTAACAGAACAGAGAAGCCCTGACTCCTTCAGAACTTTTAAGTGACATCAAAGAGGTGAATGGGCCATGTAGGCAGTTGTGTGCACCATCAGACCTATCAAAACCATATCCCACTTGCCAATTTTTACAAGTCTGCTGAAAAACGATGTTTATCTCAGAGTGAAAACTGATATTTGGCATTTTTGAGACATTTTTAACAAAAGATTGTGTACCATGACTCAATTAATTCCCTTGTTTTCAGTCTCAGGTATAAGAGTTTGTATGATTTTTGGATTAAATGCTTTTGGTGTACAGAGAAAACTATTCTGCTCTCCTTCATTTTTTTCCATATTTTTTATTTCTTTATACCAGCTTAATTTTGGTAAATCATGCTAAGAGAGGCACAAACTGAAGCATACATCATTTACATTAGTAGCTATAGAACAAGAAAGATATAATCCACATTGTCTAGCATTTCTCCACAAAACTGAAGGCCAATTTTACTCTTGCTGAAGCCCTAATCCTATCTGAATTCTTCAAAAGACAGGCAGAGTTGCTGTGTCTTGTACCATGCTGAAGACACACATATTCACAAGTAATTTGATAAACAAATTATTTTGCAATTAAGATGAGTTTGACAGATACAAATGGAACCAGACTAATTGTGTCTGATTGGGTCAAAATAGTATTCCATCTTGACCGCTAAAAGAAAATAAAAGGAGAACCTGCTTTCATTTTACAGAGTACTGCCTGAAGGCCAGATTTCCTTCCCACCAGTGCCGAGATGCAGAGCTCTGATTCTGTAGGTGTGCAGAGCCAGACAGGACGTTTCCCTCAGACTGTTCCCTCAGACACAGATAACGAGAGCACCACGCTGCTACAGAGGTGACGAAAGATGATGGCCTTTATTCTATAGGACTGTTTCATTGACACTGATGGCTGTGACTTCTGCAGCTGAGTAAAGACAACAAAGATATGTACTTGTAGAATACTGCTGGCATTCATTTGTCCCCACACACTCTTATTTCTTGTCCACCTCATGTCCCTGCATCTTAGCCAGAATCTCTCAGTTCCCAATAGCCAGGTCTTTCCATCTGTTGCTAAGAGCAGTAATTTGTAAGAAAGTTGTTGAGTAACCAGGGACCTCACAGCAAGGAATACTTGCAGGAAGTACCTGCAATATAAATATGCGCACACATGCAAACAGGTAGATGGTGAATCAGTGCACACCCCATGAATCCTATACAGCCCATATGAAGCATCACATAGCAAACACTGAACTACCTAATCTGTGCATGGGAGTCCTTTTCCAGCTTTAGGAGAATGCCTGGGCAATATGAGGTGAGAGCTGATTCTGCATCAGCGCCTCAAGCCTTTCCAGGACAGGACAGGAACAGCAAGGCCAGGAACAACACATTGGAGAAACCACCTCAAGGGATCAGACACAGCAGCTCAGTGACAGATCCATGAGCTGAACACCAAATCAGACCCCACCCTGGCTGCAGATTGCTAGAGATCTAAGGACTGCCCAGCTTCCAGGGCACAATAAGCCCAGGCAGAGAACTGCATCTACTTTTTCCAGGTTCATTGTAATGGCAATTTCTCACATATACTCTGCCATGATAGCTTAAAAACCATGCCACAGAGCAAGCAGAGCTGAAAACACCCTTCCTGGCTTTATTACTACGTTGTAAACAATCACCTTTGCTTCCATTATATTCCTACCCAGACACTCAGAATTTTTTAATTATTATTTTAATAGGAGAAACATACATGCTCTGTTTTCCATTAAGCTCTTTACATATGTATTTGCCAGATGCTTCTGACGATCACCACTCAGATCTTCCTTCCCAAAGACAAGGTTGTTATTAAAAAAAAAAAGCCATTTACTCTCCCCATATTTACCACATTTCTAAAGCTGACAGTTTGTCCTTCAGGATTGATTCAGGGTGAGGGGGTAGGGAAGTTATTTGTTTATTTTAAAATGAAAACAGGCAGACTTGGAGAACAGAAAGAATGAAATCTCAGAGGGCTCAAGCTGTCTTTAAAAAATTCCCCACAAGCAGTTTAATAGCACTAAAGGTTGATTCACACAAGAAATGATGCATCAAAGGCATATAATTTTTAGTGTTACACCAAGATCTCAGTCTACATGTATGTCCACACGCACAGTCAAGGCCTGCAACACAACTTAGAGCTGAGTCAGACTGCAAAAAGGCTTTTCCATTCTCTAACATTAAATATATGTTAAGAGCATGCTCTCTTTACAAATTTCAGCATAAATTTGGAGTACATTGATTTAGACACCAACATGAATTATGACACAAATTGAAGAAGATATCTCTATTTGAATCTTTAAAACTTGTGCTTTAAGTGGCTGCATCCCAGTAAAGCAAGAACGGGTAGCAGTCTAAATTCTAAGGCCAAAAGCTTAAAAGTATTTATTAATTTTAGATGCTCCCTCTGAGATACTTTGGGTGTGCCAAAACTGCAACAAAATAAAAGCTCATAATTTTCTAAATGTCAAAATCTCACCAAATTTAGATGTAAAAGCTTAGGTCCCTAGCCTTATATTTGGTCACATTCAAGTGTAAATACTGACAGTTTCAGTGCATAGTAATAATTCATACTCCTTCACGAGATCCTGATTCCTAAAGTCAATACAGTTTAGCACTTTAATCTATGCAGCATGATGTCCTAGGTTTCATATCAGTTGTATTTGCCCCCATCTCTGAAAATCATACTATTTCTATTTAGCAGTCCTGACACAGAATTAAGTGTAGCATGATATTTAAGAGCCATATAAGTCCTACTGTCCAGAGGTTTCAATAGTAATGAAGTTTCACAATCTTTTCACAGAGGAAGAAAAGTGAGAAAGACATTTTGTTGCAATGGAGATGGTTTTAAAAAAAGAGTTCTGCTTTAAATGGGAAATGTGCAGACTGCAATATTACAGCCTTCTACAAAGATAACACATTAAAGACCCTTCAATAGCCAAACATGTCACTGAAGGCAGGCAAGAAATTAGCCAGATACTCAGCAGAAGCAAGGCTTTCTTGGAAAACTAAGAAAGCCGCAATTTCATAGCAAGACATCTGAATGCTATCAACTAAAAGCAAAAAACCCAAACGTTAAACAATTAACCTTCTGACAAATAGTCCTAACAGGGAATTTCCATAACAGAAAACATGTGGCTCAAAGAAGTTGTGCACCACTTAAGTGGCTCATTTGGGAAATTTAGTCCTTTGACAGCACTAGTGTGTAACACCAATCCCTTAGTGGCTAAATTTTAGTAAGTCCTATGCACCACCAAGGACTCTGACTTAAGAATCTAAGAAGAAATTAACACTGGGGACTTCCTAGAGGTGGGCATTCTTCATCTCCAAGCAAGAACCCCTGAGATAGTCACGATTCAGAGAACGAATTTCCACTGTTGCATACAAAATAGCAGTAAAAGCAATATCTGTTTCAGATCTTACTTAAAGTTAGGCTGAAAGAGCCAAATACCAGTTCACTTACGTAGCTTGCTGATTTGCCTTCTGCATTTCCACATTTCCAGTTGAATATGAAGGTGTACTTTTCCCAATTTCTCTGCTGCTTCATCTTCTGCATAAAGGTAGTGCTGGACAGCACATCACAGCAGCTGCATCCTTCTTCTTTTCAAACTCCAGGCCAAGGTTCTGTTTACACATGTTGATAAAAATTCTTTTGATAGGTATGATTTGCAATATTAAATGAACGGAAGCCTGACATCCTGATGAAAATTTGCAAACCATAAACTAACTAACAGAACTTCGCCAGAGAATCAAGGTTTAACAAATATGGCTTCAATAACAGTTCCATAAGTTGTTTGTTTTGGTTGGGGTCTTTAGAAAGCAAACCCATGAATTTGAAAGTGGCATATTTTATGTAATTGTCAACAGTTTTCTGTTGCTTTTTGTTTTGTTGCTGTTTTGTGTTATAAAGAATGATTTTTCAGGGAAAAGCTGAACTTCTGGTGCAAAAGAGGTACCCAAGAGCCTGTAGACTACATAGGATGGGGTAATACTTGTCTAACTTGTAACTCTGTGGAGTGAGAGATTAATGGGTGGTTCTTGTTTCTGTCAACCTCACTTCCTGCAGCCTCACCATGCCAGTGCAGGGTGCCCTCACTCTTCATGTCTCCAAACAGCTCAGAACACGAGTAAGTTTTTGCAGTAGGAGGCCATTTCCCCACACAAATCAACATACTCAGTTGTTAATTCGACTATTTAAATCTAGACTAACTCTAGGGACCTCAGCAGACATACCTGCAGATCCACGTTGACAAAAATGAATATAAGATCTCTTGCCCTACACAGGTGACCAGTTTACTAGAGAGAATGTAGCAAACTAGACATAATGCTTTAATTGCATTTTTTCCACACAGGTCTTCAGCCTTCACACTAAATCCAGCCCTGACAACTGACTAAATACTTCTACTCTGGAACCCAGGTAGGTAGGTAGGTTGGTTGGTGGCTCACTGGCTGGCAACCCTTCTGCCGTGTTTAAAGGCCTTTATAAATAACGTCAATATTCCACTTAATTGTTTTTTCAACCTGGTCAGGTTTCTGTGCACTCTAATTGTTCTATATCAATGTGGTAAACACTTCCTGCAGACAATTTGTTAGGAAGTTTGGATTTTATATAACCCAGGAAATGAAGTCACCAGACCTGTGGGCTGCCTGTAGTGATTCAGCCCCCTGGTTCCTGCAATAAGAAGGCACTTAGACACAAAAATCCAGAAGCAATGACAAGAAAGAAAAAGGGCACATACTAGTTTCACCATGCATTCTATTCATACTTAAAAATTCAGAAAGTTGCAAAGAACTTCCACAGACTTTCAGCCACTTATTTTTATCCCTGGTGCCAAAATTATAAATAAATTCTGATACCTCTTCTCCTCTTGTCTTCTTTGCGTTGGGGAACAGAATGGGACACGATGTGTAGGAGGGGATTGAAGTTTGTGTCTGTATCTTTTCACTAAGTGAGCAGTACTTTTTCTTCTTTACTTCATATTTCTATTGGTTACAAAATACATGTGTCACTTGCTATTAACTTCCCTATTTTTGTATCGTCAATCACTTATCAATACTCTGGAAAAATGCTACATAGCTACAGCTAACGCAGCATTCCCTGAAATGGCCTAAGGGTTCTGAAAAGTTCATAGCTTTTAGTTCAAAATTAACTTGGATTTGGAGGTTTCTGCTGGTTTTGATTGTTTCAAAAAGCCTGTGAGGAAATTCAGGAAAACATAAGATCTAGACAGTGGAACAGGCTGCCCAAAGAAATTGTGGACTCCCCATCCCTAGAAGTGTTCAAGGCCAGGCTGGATGGTACTTTGAGCAACCTGGTCTAGTGGAAGGTGTCCCTGCCCATGGAAGGGGAATTGGAACAAGATGATCTTTACAGTCCTTTCCAATCCAAACCATTCTACGATGTAATCCTCTTCCTTGAAAGTTATTTTACCAGTCTTTATGAAATGTACAATTGTCTCCTTCACTGTGAGTGGACCTCCTGAGCCATGCTCTTCAGCACCCACAGAAGTTCTTTTCTAGCCTTCACCATCATACAACTGGGGTGTGTGACCTCAACACAGTCTTCCACTAAAGTCCTCTAACTACGCACGAGGAACCAAAATACTAGCTAAGCAGAATAACATTTCCTTCCAATGGTCATAACAAATGTTGCAAAGAAGGAGGAAAAAGAGAGACAAAAGAGAAAATGTAAAAAGTCTAAAGGAATTTCACACTGCAGACAAAGGAATAATCCTTGGCTGCAAAATATCCTGGAAAATATTGCACATTTAATAAAGGTTTAAATCAGAAAATCTGTTCAATCTATATATGTTCCAGTGGTACGATCAAACCACAAAATCATCTTCATCTGAACTGACTGGCTTTGGGGACAATTGCTGGAACATGAGGACTTCTGCATGTCTGAGCTTTCTACAGAGGAGAAATTACTCTGCAAACCACTGTCAGTTCCTCTTCCTATACGACCCTTATTGTTGATGTGGGTGGGCACACTTAGGTACTGTTTCCTTTATCCTTCCAACACATAGGCAGAGGGTTGAATTGGTACAGCTCCCACCACCAGCCATCCTGTTGCCGCTGTTATGCCCTTCTCCCACAAGTACACCACAACTGCAAATCTGTGTCTGTTGCTGGCATACACAGTTTGACAGTGTTACGTTACCCTCACACTGCTGCAAACATTCAGGGATTAGCACAAGCCAGTATTTACCTGTGAACTCCGACTGACTCCAAATTCAGCAAAATGTAGCCATATCTGGCACATTTCTTTTCTGGCAGGGACCACAGAAAAGTCTGAGTTGGAGATGAGAAGGAGGAGAAATATGAATGATCACACAGGGGCTAAACATCCAGAATGGTAGCAAGCAGATGAGAAGAGATAAGGAAAGGTCTGAGTCCCCCTTTGTGCACTTGAATACTGACGGGTGAGATCAGGCTTTGCGCTATCCCCATTTCAACGCTGCATAGGAAGGGAATGAGTAGAAGACAAGTACTTCTAAGTTTCTTGAAAAATACAAGTAAAAGCAAAGAACAGAAAAAAACAGTTGGGCCAACCATATGTGGAGACAGAAAACAGGTAGTGAAAGACACAGCACCAACAGTCTCAGGGGAATAAGGAAAACAAGAGGATTTTGGCTCCCCCCATTGCAGAACATAATCATCTACCATTAGGTGCCATTTAGATGTGCTTACCCTACTTTGATTAAATGCATGTAGCCACTTTCCTTTTCCTGTCTTTGATATTTCAAAGCTATTAGATATACTGCAGAATTTACTTTATTTTGTTCACTTTTACTCTCATTGAGGTTTTCTGTTTAGAGGTCACTTGATCCTGGAGCCAGTGATAAAATTCATCTTCAGAAGATGAGTGGAAATAAAATTTGAATTTAAAAAAAAAATAAAATCCCTCTGGAGACCATCCTGCTGACAGCCTGCCCCACTGAATTTAATAGAAATACCCCTGGAAATGAATCAACCCTGGTTTATCCTTCCATTACCCTCAATACTGGCATTTATTAATTCCCAAGCATAACAACAACTCTGCTGAATGTTTTTACCTATTATGCATGCACTCATGCTGCTAAGTTCTTCACAGTCGGAAAAGAGATTCAGAGCTTCAAATGGGTAAGAGGCAACAGTCAAAAGAAAATCCCAAGAGAGAAACAAAAGGACTTAATAGCAGGCTATTATTAAACTCTATTTGATATATTAAAAAATCACAAGGAAGCCTGTCAAAAAAATTACCATGATCAAATAAATTGCAAGACAAAGCTGCCAGTCATGTCTTGCGACCTGGTATGGGAGAGGCATGAAAGGAAATAAAATGCCCAGAGCCCAACACAAAATCAGGTTTGCACTGCCAAACACACTCCTGTCCTGCTTGTGGCCCCCCTGCCTTCATCCAGCCTGCACCAGCTGCCTCCTTGGCACCTCATCCATTCCCACCTGGCCATACAGCGGCTCAAGGTGCTGCAGGGGCTCAGCACTGGGGCTGGAAGCCCCACTCCCACTTCATTCCACCTCCTCCCCAGCAAAACTGTTCTTCTCCTCAGCTCCTTGCTATCTCCTGCCTACGCACACACTGTATTCATATATACTTTGCCACTTTGCAAAGTGCTCTTGGGATTACTTTGGTATTGCACCAACCCAAAGTTGCTCCATTTTACAGCACTACAATCCTGGCTTCATAAAACTCAACCTCACACAGCAGAGAACTGCCAGAGAGATTAGCTTCAAAATGTTCCCTTTAAAGAGCACAGTGTCAAAACTCCGCACAATGGATCGCAATCGGTGCTTCTTCAATGCAAAAGCTATTCCTCCTTCAAGAGGTTTGGTTGGTGAGGCACCTAAGGGGCAGACACAGGAGAAGCCAAGGCTGGACATGCAGCCTCTTCTCTCTCCTTTGCTCACAGCTGTGCCAGTACTGCCCAGGTATAGCTGTATAACCTGAGTTTCTCTTTCTGCAGTCCTCTATACATGCATTTCCCAGGGATAAGCGACGATGAGTTTAGCTTCCTAAAATCCAAAAAAGGCCCCTAGTGCCCAGATGCTTTTCTTTTTTCTCCAGCTTTTTCAGTTTACCTGGAAAAGTATTGATTCTTTCTTCCAACTTTGCCCTGCTATACTGTAACATCAGTAGGCAGTAATACTGCTATTGTTTTAAAGGCTGCACCAGGAGAATTTGAGAGCTAAAATACATTTTTTTCATCTTCAGTTTTTAATATCAGTGTAATCTTAAGTAATTTGTTCCTCTTCAGTGCATTTACTAGACCTTTAGTTTACATTTGGCAAGCTGAACATCTGAAACCCAACAAATCCCTGTCAAGCAAAAGCAGCTAAAAGCCTGGGTGGCTTCAGGAGGTGTGTGCTTCCATACCTTGGTGTCCCCCATGCACTTCTTTAGTTATTACACTTAAATAGAAGTTTAGAATGCAAAAACATTGCTCTGCTTACATTTCTAGATGCTTCTTGTTCCCTGCTCCCCTTCCCAACGCCAAAAAAACCCAACAAGCACTGCCTCAATTTAAGGGGCATCAAGACCTTCTGTTTGGTTGGGTTTTTTTCCCCCCTTAAACAGTGTAGAATCTTCATAATCCGTAGCCTAGCTATCAAATCTAGTAAGCTTAAGTGAGAAAACCCACTGACATCAATAGAACTACTCACATTAATAGTTACGGCTTGATTTGTCCTTAAGGCTTTGGATGTGTTTAAACCATTTAGATCAATTCTACACCTTGGATTGGTTTTGTAGTTTAAACCATTTAAAACAAGAAGCAGCCCAAAGGAGGCCACAAAGGCAGCATGGGAGAGAGAGCAGAGCTGCTACTGCTTTATTTACCATGGAACGTGGTTTGTGGCAGTCCAGGTGCAGTAACACCAGCTAAGGCTTTCTGCACCTGCCTTAAAAAACCCTTCCCCGAAGGCAGAAATTCTGACAAACTGCTTGAATGTGGCTTCTGGACTGAAAAGCAACAGGGGACTTACATAGTGAAAGACAACCTGAATTTGAAAGTCTTTTTTCTGAGGCACCCTCCTTGAAATTGCAGGGACATTGTAAATTATCCCCAAACCAAACACTGCAAAGCTGAGAAATGCTCAGTTATTACACCGTATGTTGAGCTACAATTATGCAAATGTATTTGACAAATATATGGTAATAGAAGTGCAACGGTATCACCCAGACTGTCCAAAGTAGGCCCTGAAATGATGCTAGGCAGAAAGTCTGAGACAATGATGTGGACATCCTTGCATCAGTACAGGCCAGGTGACAGAGTGGAGTACTGTGATTACCTCAAAGAAAGTACAACAGCATTGGTTCAGTGTTATCTTTGACTGGACCTATCTATCATCACAGAAGCCAGGCCATGAAGCTCTATTTTAATAAGGTCTCACTGAAAGGCATTCTTTTATCCACTTCCTCTTGTTTATTATTCTTTCAAATATCTGATAAGATACTTTTCAACTGTGGCTATTCACTTTCTGTTTGCGTAGGTCTTGGGTTCATCACAAGTTACAAGGTCAGCATTAATCTAAACAATGGTTGGTTATGGGCGATTTTGCCAAGTAGAAAACACTCTAAAGGCTAGATTGTTATCATCAATAGGGCAACGCACAGGCAGGAGAAACAAGCCCTACTTACACCCGTGTGGATTAAGCAGAGCTACTCAGATGCCAGGTCATGGGTGTAGCACATGCACCAGAAGCCACAGCTCCTGCCCAGGGCTCGCTAAGAAGAAAAAGTAGAGAAGGAAGGAGGAGCTTCTCTCCCTTCTGCTCCAGCATGTCAGCATGGCCACCTGGCCAGGTACCTGTGAGGAGCATGGAGGAGCCATCCAAAAGGTGCAGAACGTTATCTTAAACCTGCAGAGCATATTTAAGGCAAGGAAAGAGCCTGCAAAGTGTGTCTTTTCCAGCTGTGCTCTGTGCTGTCATCCAGCCCACAGCAGTATCATTTACAGGCAACATACTGACAAGGTGCCCTGCAGAAAATTCCAAAACAAAAAACCAAATTCAGTGAAACAAGGGAAATAGCAAGTCTTTGTGAAACCTTTAAAACTGATTTCTTTGAGGACTGCTGATCGATAGCTGACACAAAAGAGTAAAGTTCCATTGGCTTGTGATACCAAAATACTTTAATTATATTTACAGTTTGTCACTTGTAGAGCCAAAATCTTCCAAAATATACTCCCTGAACCTGGAATGCATGCAGCTTATCTCTTGGCCTTTATATTCCCTTCTTCAAAACACACCCTTTCCTGCACTCTCACCAACAGTGACTCACACCAACCTAATGAAAAAAATTAAAATCCCAAGAGTAAAAAAAAAAAGAAGACAACTACTAATCAAACCTTGCATATGCAAGCAATTTTATAACCCTGTTTTAAACAAATCTGTTTTCTCTAGGCCTCCTGACCGTGAGGTACACTGTATTTTTCAAACTGGGACTAGGCGCGATGAAGACCGTAGAACTAACACCCATCTATTACCATTAGTGGAACAACCTGCAAAGTAATATTTGTTCTCCATGTCCTGTTTGACCTCCAGATTGGCAAATCAACCTTTCCGGAGCAAAAGCTCTTTGCAAAGGGAAGGCAGATACAAGCACTGGCAATAGTCAGCCCTGCCAGAGTGTTAACCCTGACTCAGGAAAACAGCAGCTCAAGAGGATAAATCTCTATGGTGATGGAATTGCTGGTCTCTCTAAGAATGGCAGCTAGCACTTTTCCAGGGATGTTATTTTGTGATGAGAGCCAGAAATCAATTAAATAATTTCTTCCCTCTGCTAGGTATTCACGGTTTGCAAGAGCTGCTACCTTAAGCGAGATCTGATTTGGAGGCCTTCAAGGGAACCATTCCTAGTTCTCTCATTAAACACCTCTGAGATATCCTGTTCTCTGTATTACTTTTATAAACACCTGAAGCAAAAATATTTACATTATGACTTAACTATTCACTCTGATTGTGCAGTAACCTTGGGCTGACAATCCATATTGTGTTTTCTTAAATCCCATTTTGTTCAGCAATTGTTCAACACACAATGGTCTGATGGTCCAGCTGCAGCCAAGAAGCACACCACAAAGCTGAAGGAAAGTACAGGCACCCAAAAACTGATTCTCTGGCCACCGTCATGCCATGGCCCAGCTAGCAAGGCCAGTTATCTAGTCCTTCTCAGTCAGACCAGCTGCCAAAATCTCCAAAAGGTCAAAAGATCTGCTGGGAATGGCAGGGCTGAAGGAAAATCTTCATGACTCCAGCCACCATGAAGAGTGGAAATACAGCGGCTGTTGAGTTAAAGCTTTACAACCATGGAAAATTTTTACATGCTGAGATAAAGCTCCAAAGCAGCCAAGGATGAGAACTCACCTCTCGCAACATCAAAGCTGTTGTATCTGGGGTGATTCCTTTGAAATGGTGAACTTTGAGGGGGAAAAGGTGAAGGGCTAATTCAGTCTGTATTACAAGTAGCTCGCTGCTCTTCACTTCTACAGCTATATGCATCTTCACATACTTCTAGTACACTCACTAAAGCATATTTCCTACAAGGATATTTAATACTGTTTATCAAGAACAAGGTCAATGAGAGAAGCAAGATTAGATATTTCAAAAGATATGTTCCCTTCTGTTGCCATAACAAAGAAAGGTACATTAAATCAACACTGCTAAGCTGAATTCAGATTTAAGCAGCCCTCCTTGCCGCAGAATCACACACACATACACACACACTCCCTCACCCCACAGTGCCTCTCTCTTGTTACAGGACAGGCTGTGGCAGTCAGGGTTACATCACAACTATACGTGGCCTTCCCTTAGCAACCACTTTAACTTTATTGATTCTATAGTTGATTATTATGGCAACAAGCTCAATTTTGAATGTTTATAAACCTTTAAAAAGTCATCAAGACAACAGAAATAAAAGCTGTTTTTCCTGACTATTTTTGTGGCATGCAGATCCATGGAAGCTATTGGGAGAAAAACAAAAATGTAAAAGGAAGGAAAGACAAAACCCAAAAATCCCAAACTAAAAAATGGAGGACATGTCTGTGGCTGTGGCAGGGTTACCTGTATTCTCTTCTCTGCTCTGACATAAGCTTTCTCAGTGACTTTGGATGCAAACTGGGTCTCCCAATAGCATGTGTTCTTTGGAAAAATTCCCAACTTCCAGTTCTGTGGACCTGACCGTAAAATTTTTATTTTATAAGCTGTTTTGTTGTTGGGGTTTTTTTAATCCCAGGAAGAGGTCATGGATAACTTCTCTTAAAAGAGTGAAGAGAGAAAAAAGCATGAGCTTAACGTTTTTTAAAAGTGCATGATTTGCAGGCAGATGGTTGCAGGATTTCATCATCAGCTGGCAAAGAAATCTCTCCCCCTGCTCTGTAGCTGTGAAGATACCTGAGTTAAAAGTGCATGTCCAGTACTACTCCAAAAAGCAATGATCTGGCTTTCTTCAGGTCTGTTCCATAGCTCTGACCTGAAGCCTAGTACAAATTATGTTGGGGAACTACAAGATCGCACATAATATTCCTGTTCCAATCAGTCAAAGCTGATATTCCTCTAACAGCACTGCTGTATTACATCCTGGTCCCACCTACACACACAGAGTCCTTCTTAATCCCACAAGAAACACAACAGCAAGTTTGCAATGTAAGCAAAGCGTAGACTATGTGGTGGCCAATTTCTTGTTCGGAGGTTTTTCTGGGAAGAATTCCAACTCATGTGATGCACAGGACCCTGTCTTATCATTAAAAGGAAATATCACTTAGCAATATTTTACATTTCGAGACAAGAAGCAGCTAACTAAATATCAACATTTTAAAATAAAAGAACAGCATTTCCTCTGCTTTACCTGAGTTAGTCAAAGGTAGCTCCTATCCCTTGTGTTTTCATATAGAGTTCTCAGAAAATGATTTGATACTATTTTAGAAATTAAAATAACAGATAGCTTTATACCATCATTTGAATGAGATCTGTGTGAGCAAACTACTGCATTTCCTGAACAGCACGAATATTATCCTTATGAATGAATCAACTATTTCCAAATATGGACTGGAAAATATTCAGCTACCAGATATTTGGAAAAGCAAGCACCAAAACAGGCTCAGAAGTCCGATACAGATGTCTAAGACTCAAGAAAGCATTCCATCCAATCAGTCGCTGGATTTAGAGTCAGTCATTTCTCTGAGTCACCCATTTCATTGCTATTCTTCATTTATTTTGGGTGTGGACTGAAAGCAGTTGCTCTTAGTTCCTGAAAACTCAGTGATGAGAAATTTTCACACCCCAAAGCAAAAGAAAAAAAAGAAAGATCACAGTTTCTGTCTGCAATGAGCCTATGTCCTTATGCAGCACCTTCTTTTTCAACTCCCCTTTTGCTGCTGATGTACATGGCAAATGCCTGCTGCCAACCCATATTGCCCATCTTCCAAGCTTTCCAAGTTCCTATTTCTCTGCTCTACTCAGCAATAAATATTTGTTGCTGGGTTTTGTACTGATGCCTGCCACCATAGACTTTGAGGCCTTGCATCTGTTAGCCACGTTCTCTCATTAAGGTTCCCACAACCAACAAAAGCCTCAAAAGTCTCTTTTTTCCCTGTTCTTTTCATAATGATGCCCTTCATTCTCTGTCTATCATAGCTCATACTTCATCCATCTTATTTCCATTGTAAATTCAAAATCTCGGCATTCCAAAACAACATCGAAACAAAAGACTCTCCAGATGAGAGTGCCATCTCAAATCAATTATCAGGGCATTCATCCCTCACAATAATATTCCTATTACATTCTCTTACTATTGAATCAAAGATTACACTCTTGACATGCTTTCAGAGTTTATGGAGGTGGTGATGGGGAAAGAAAAAACACCACTCTCACAGCTGGTCAAGAGAAGCATGTTTTTCAAGTTCCTTAAAACTTAAATCCTGAGCAAGAGGAACAAGAAGCATCTTTTCTGTTGCATGTGTACACTGTACATAAAACAGAAGAAGCTGACACACCCACAAGGTGTTGCCCGAGTGCAGTCATCTTCAGGCAAAATCAAATTCAGTGTCACGAGAATATTTCTATTGGGGAAAATTAGAATTTCACCTGCATTTAGCCCTCTTTGAATCACATTACTCCAAAACAAATAGAGACCACAGAGAACACTTGCCTCTTAAGAAAAGCAGCAGGTCCAACAAACCATCAGCAACCAAGCATTACTTATCATAATTAGCAGTTTTAAAACTCAGAGGTTTTTCAATTAAGGAGTGGACAGTCTCACTTATAGAAAACTAACTAGAAGATTCAATGAAAGGGTCTAAAAACTGTTTGTTTCAGGAATCTTCATTGAAGTATATTTTAATACTTTGATTATGTTTGAAAATATGTTATACATGATAAATGTTTAAAGCGGTCAAGTGCAAGCATGAAACCATTTTTGTATCAGATTTAAAATAATCCATCCCCTGCTACAAAACATAAGCAAGATTATGCAATAGCTCAACAATACAGGTAATACTGGGCTGACAACTAAACCCAACTTGCCCTTTTCTAAATATCTTCAAAAATGTTTAACACATTCCAGGCTGTACAGTCATGCATGTCAACTAGGACCGGGTATACTAAACCTGTAAAGAAATATATGCAGCCTCCAAAAACCACATGCTTCATGATTCATTCTCCCATATCAAACTTTATTTCATTTCTTGCCTCTTCCTACTGTTTCTTTCATCTTAAGCTAAAGCCCTTCACAGCCAGGATTCTCCCTTTACTTGTTTTGCACTCCTACTTCTAATAAAGTCCTTTGGCACCATATCAACACTAACAACACGAAAACAAGTAATAAAAAGTACTGATTATAGGCATGTTTATCAGACCTCTGAGCCCAACTTCCATTAACCACAGTCTTCTATGACACTGTCAGCATCTCTTTGTAGGCAGCCAAAATGATATGACAGAGGTGCTGCAAAGACCATGCCATGAATCACTTTGCTAGTTCACACGGCTAATGTGTTTGGGAACACGGGAATGTAGCAGGAACCTGCACTGAACCAGCTGACACTCATGAACCAGCTCATGAAGCCAGTCTGCGTTACAAAGGCCTCGTGGTTAGCACCTAGTAGTTAAGCATCGATTTATTCTGTTTTAAGTCTGTGCTTCGGATGAAAAAGCAAGCCTTGAGGAAAGGACCATGGAGGGTTTTCTGAACAGCACTTTACACTTCCCTCCTTAGCAGAGGAGCATGCTCAGCTCATGTGGAGGATGGGTGCATCGCTCCAAAATGTGCTAACAAAAATACACTTATTCTTTTACAGACTGCATTATTCTTATTACATGGAAAAAATTATAAAGGATCAGGAAATATTCAAAATCTCCTTCTGAAATTTAACCTTTCAGGTGAACACAGAAGCAACTTTAAATTTGCCACATGGTATGTCCTATATATTTGAGTTATTCAAACTTCACGTATGTTCTAGACTAGAAGAAAAATTATTAGGTGACCCAGCCCTCCCCCCATCATAGTTTAACAAATAGTTTTAATATATTAACTTTATTCACTGTTATTTAATATTTAAGCTGTTATTAACTTTTATAATTTAATGTGGTCTTTAACTCAGCTTTCCAATACCAGCCAATAAGATGTAGCTCTTCTATGCAAGTTACATTCTTATTCTTGCCAAATTTTAAGGTTTACTAGAAAATTCCAAAGAAAAAACAACTTTCTATGAAAGTCAGATAGAAATTTTTTTTTCAAAAAGAAAGTTGTAGAAAGCAACAGCCATGGGCTATGATTTAAATAGTTAGAAAATTTTTCATGTGGTATCACGAATGCTTTTTATATGGTATGATGGGCATTATAGTCTACTACAATTTCTATATTGAATGTTTACCAGAAACTCTTCAGAAATTAAATCAGAACTCAATCCAATTCTTGATGAAGTAATACACATTATTTTTTAAGACAAGACAGCTGCTTTCCACACATATGAAAAGAGTTCAACCTATCCCCAACGAGCAATCTAAGCGGTAATAAGTTTAAATTTTAGCAAGAAAGATTTGGTCTTGACATTAGGAAAAACTCCAAAGCTTAGGCTAGTGAAACACCAGAGTAGATTGCCTGCAAAAGTCACTGGATATTTGTCACAGGAGGCACTGAAGACAAACCCCCAGCAGGATTCACTGTTCTCAGTGATCAGCTGCATTCAAAGAGAGGACCCTGATGGCCTCCAGCAGCTCCTGTTGCTTTCTGTGAGCCAATCTTCCTGTGAAGCTATGACCCCAAGAAGGAGTTTTACAAATAGAATTACTGCAACATATTATCTATGGGTTTCTAACCTACAACTCCTAACGCTTCCCTGCTCAGTTGACTCTCCCTCCTATGTGTGAAGTGGCTTTCCTTCTCCATATGTTTCCCATGCTGGACTAGCCAAGTGACAGAGCATGCTTTGACCAGTCTGGAGCTACCTGTGCACACTGCTGCTGATCAGATGACCACTACTCCTGGGAAAACAGAAAGTGCATGATTATAACCTCCTTTGCAATGGAGAGATTCTTTTGACTCTCTATAGCTATCTGTCTTCTTTATTTCTTTTTCTGTCATCTCTATTTCTGCTAGCCATCCAATCAGATATGTGGAAAAGGGCTTAAAACAAATAGAAAAGTTATCTGTAGATAAATGAAGTAACTGAAAGGCAAACATAAAGACAAATATTACATTAGCCTTGTTAAAAATGGACTTTGGATTAATCCTCACTGGGAAGAGTTTGTTAAAACCTTTGAGTCTTTTCAAGCTAAAAATTAAAAAAAAAAAACAACCAACAAAAAACTCACAAAAACTCAAGGAAATTTTATGACACTAGAGTTCCTTAGTGAAGTTTCTGTAAAACACAGAGCCTTAAGTCATCACATGAATCACTGACAATTTAATCAGCTTCTGCAAGTTTGTCATCCTCATCAAGAGTTGAATTTAAGACCTTCAAAAAGTTCTTTCTCTCCGTTTATGAACTGCTGCACCTACTGATTCAGCCACCCACACTACACTTTAGACTACCAGAGATTCAGCTAAGAATCCAGAAAGCTAATATTCAACTTAAGAGGCTAAATGTGCTCCGACCTATGTAACCCTTAGGTCACAAGATACAAGAGCTTTAGGAAATCTTGATCTAAAATTGAGCACTGTCAGGTGAGAGCTCCTTTTGCCCAAGTGCAGCAAACTTCACAGACGTTTTTGAAAACTTTATGTCAACAGCAGATGCCCTGGTTTTAAGCCTTTTTATTACTTATGTAATTTATAATATATCAGATGATGCCTTTGCAGAAAAGCCAGTGTTGAGATTTCTTAGCATCTCTAGGTAAAGAATCCTACTGAAGTACAAAAAATTGCAACAGTAAATAGCATGTTAGCTATTCTTTCTGGCTTCTTTGGAAGCAGTATTTTATACCAGCTTGAAACAAATGGTGACCCTTTCAGGTGAAGAATGCCACAGTTGCACAACTTTTACAGTTCAGTTTTAGACTGAAAAAACCTTGAGACTTTTTCTAAGAAAAGGAAGAATTCGTCTGTCATTGAATAGACAAGGGCAAAGTGTTCAGTACCCCATAATTCGAGTACCTGGTACAATGTCATTCATCTGCCTGAAAATTTCTGGATAACGATTGACATTTTTGAAAATGAGATCAACATATTTGCAATACCTCATCTTGTTTTCTGTTCCTTGACTTTTACTGACATCCAGTGGAGACACACTCAAAACCTCTTTCAGGGGCTAATACCGACTCCTTTCTTGTAAAACACCTCTAAGTTAAGTTACCAATAGAATGGAAAACCTGCCTTGAATGTATCTGGTTTTCAGAAGGCTCTTCCATGCTATATTCACAATACACATTCCTTTACAAATTCAGTCCTTATAACTGTTTCGTTTCAAACATTTCAAACACTACGTATTCCCAGTTCTGCCAAAACCATTTTCATGGTTTAGTTTCTGTTGCCCTGGTACAAATCCATATTCTCCTCCTTCTTCATCTTATCAACCTACTAATACAGGAAAACAGATCAGAAACAACGCCTGCTTCAAAGACTGTGTCCTCATCACTGTCAAATGAAGCCATCTTTGTGTTCTCATTATAATTTGAAAGAAGGCCAGCATATTATTTTTGTATGTGTGAACGCTGCTTACCGACTGGAGGAATTTGTGAATACCATAATTAAACCCCACATAAGTACATACAAAACACAGATCTTAACAAGGGAGAATGCGGGATCCATTAACCAGAATCATCTTAAGAATAAATGGAAATTAAACAATGTTACCTGAGCATTTTTCTTATACTTCTCAAATAACAGTATCTCCTAGAATCCATACTTATTACTGACAATTTAAACTCCAGAAACCTAGCAAAGTTCAGTGCAGTGGATTCAGTCATGCTGAGATGCTCAGCAGCGAAAAACAAACCTGAAGCCCACACTTCCATATCCTATCCACACTACTGACTGCTACTCAGTAGTCACTCCAGAAAAGCAGAGGTGCTCTGAGATTTATATAACCTAAGATGTCTACAACCCTTTCAAGAGAATGAAAAGGGAATCACATCCAGACTGGAGAACATATGTTTGCTACAAACGAAAACACCCATATTTAAAGGTCCAGCATGTTCTTCCTGAATACATGCATGCAAATCCCACTTAGATTACAAGGGAGCTCTGGACAAGGAAGCTGGAAGTTAACACAGCCTTATACGAAAAGTCTTAACCATCTAAGAGGAAAAAGCACGACAGAGATCATTATCCATGGTGAGTCACCTTTTACCATGGAGGTATGTTTTTTGCCTAGGCAATTGTTAATTAACAGCAGGAGTGAGAGACAATTTTCTTTCAAAACACTTTTTTTGTTTTCCAAATACATAAAATGTTTGCATATTGGAAACACAGGTTCAGCCTTGAATTTCTCAGTTAAGCATGTTTCACCTGGAAACCTAGGTTTCAAAACATTCATATAGCTTACAGTGCTATATGAACTGTTGAAAATCTGGATCAAGTGGCTAGCAACAACGGACCCGATAGCTCCACAATAGTGCCTGCAGAACAGGAAAGACATGAGCTCACACTGTGTGAGATACTGGTCTGGTAAATGAACAGAAATAGGAAAACTGCAATTGTCCTTACAGTGAAGTTATTGTAAGGCAAACTGACAAGAATGGGTCCCTCTTTCTCTCTTAAAAATATTAAAATACGGAATAACAATAACAACATCAAAGATGAGCTGAACCAATTAAATACTACTGATAATCTCCTCAAATTCAGGCAAAACTGATTTATGGCTATGTGTCCAATCTGTGAAGTTCAGCTGCCTCTGAAGAAAAAGTAATTCTGCTAGATTCTCCTCATCTCAGTTCCAGCAAGGAAAAACAAGTGGGCAGTATAATTATTCTTGTGTGTGTCTGTGAACGCAAGAGCAAGAACATGTTCTCTGAAATACGTAATCACTCCCAAGACAGCGTCCTGGCACGTCTCAGATAATCCATATGACCTTCTGGCCTGTACCTCAAATAGGAACGCCTTCTTCGTTTGTTTTCTTTGGCATGGATCTCCCTCTTACTTCACCTCCAGTTTAAGCTTCCTGCTTTCAGAAACTGTTTCTCTGACAGAGTGTGCTATCTAGCAAGGTTGGATGACAAATTTCTCTATGGGCAGAAAATACTTTCTGTAAAGCCCTGGGTTGCTAAACGAGGTATCTCCACCCATCCTATTTTTCAACAGAGAGAACTCCTTTCTGAAACAGTTTCAGTGGTTGTCAAATATCAGAAGTATCCTGATCTGTAGAAGTGCTATCTCATACCTATTAATGTCAAAACAACAGCAGAATGTGGCCCTGACAAGGATTGGTCATCTCATTAGTAACCACTAATCAGATCATTAGTAGTCTGTGCACACAGTCCTGTCAGCCTCCCTGGGGTGCTACAGCTTGCATTCCTCAAGGGAAGAGCTGATAGGAAGCAGGCTGCCAGGACAAAATCCTGATGAATTCCAGTAATATCCAAGTTTGGCTTTCTGTGGAACTGAGAAATGAGAAGCAAGCAGGAGACCATTTTTTGCTGCACTGTGAGAGATCCAACACCTTTCCACAGACATTTCACCCAGGTGCGTAATTAAGAGACACAGGTTTAGAATCCACATTCAGTTTCTGCAGTTCTCCTGCTCCTCCTGCTGCCCCACATCCCAGCTACAGATCCAGCCACGGCCATATCTCCAGCAAGAACCAAGGTCACCATCAGCTGTTTTTGCTTTGAGCTGGGTTGTGCTGTTCCATACTGCTCTACGGTGGAACATAACTTTTACGCCACCTCATAGCTTGAGCAGCTTAAATGATCTTTCGGCTAACAACAGGTAAGGGTGTGACAGCGAAAGGAAAACCCAAGGAAATCTATACAAGGCTTTTGCCTAAAGCCTGTAGATTTAAACAGAAGTCTTATTGAAAGGCAACAGACTTGATTTTAAGGACCTCTACCACTGACTATATAACATGTGATGCACTGAGTTAAAATTCTGAACAACTTTTAGGAAGAGAAACACCATCAGAAAGCAGTAGCATTTCTCTAGTTAAAATGCACAGAAGCAAACAGAGGTAATAACATTCAGCTTCCAACTTCAAGATGCCATTTTCCCACACTCTATGCAAATAATTCAGTCAACTCCACCCTTCTTATGCATTTCCAAGCCCTAACATGGATATACCGACGGGGTAGTCAAGTTTTCTTTATAGCAGAGATGTAAACAGTTCTGAAATGAAAGCCAGGAGACTATCACAGACAGAGAGAATTACATTGCTCTGATGTGTTTGTTTGCATACTAATCACATAATACTGAAAACGGATGACATTAGGTCATTTTTTGCTTTCAACTGCCAGTGACTAAGGTAGAAGATGGAGAAGTTAAAAAAAATATCCCAACAAAACACAAAAAAAACCCAAAATAAAACAGGTAAGACTGTAGAACTGTCAGAAAGGACAAAACCAAATAGTTATTAAAATATTCATTTTACACACAAACTGCCTGGATGTGTACCATACTTCTCAGTGTTTCAATTAATTTCACATGAAAACTGTAAGCAGCATGTTAAATACATTGACAAGATGTCTCATTTCATGTAACATGCAGTTCTTTGTTTGTAAGTACATTCTTTAAGACTTTCAGCAATGTTCTCAGTGAGTTTCCATAAAGATGCCTGCCCTTGCTGGAGAAGTTTCAATGTGGCACAGCCTAAATCAATGAGTTTGTTATAAATGACTAATTAATAACACCTCTCTCTCCAGGCAGGCCTTCAACACAATGGAGTTGAAAGCAAATTGTTAGTAAGTGCCTCAGTGTATACTCTTTGAAATACAGACTGACATTTGAATTACATTCTGTGCAACTCAGAGCACAAAAGGACTCAACCTTGTACTGGAGTTTAGATAGCGGAACATCACATGAATGTAATATTTTAATAATAATTATTCTGTGCATGCGGGATTTGGGGTCCCAATTTATGAACCACATTTTAGAACAGAATCTGCCTGCCTACCTACTTGAAAACTTCAGCTTGCTAGCTTGCCTGAGCATCACGTTCTTAAACATTAGGTATGCCAAATTAATGCAGACACTTCAGTAAGCATACACTCAGGTGCCCTGGACAACAATGTGCGAGTTAGACACTGGCAGAAGGAATTCTGAACAATCAGTTCCCATCTGATCAGTCCACAGGCTGATCAGGGATTTGGCAATACCTTATGCTCCCATACTAGAACGGTGTATGTCAGGTGCAGCACTACAGCTTCACATGAATTACAAGCATCAAGATTTAAGACCAGATCCTTTCTTTAAAGTATATAACAACAACTGATCCTTAATTCTTGGTACGTGCAAACTGTAGTGGGATGCACAAGGAGGCTAAAAGGAACTCACAGTTGTTCCACATCCTTGGCAGGTAAGCTGAGGAGATATTAAACCAGCAAAGGACTACTAAAACATCTGCTCCTGGGATGGCATCCTAGGAGGGCAGATGAGGGAAGCCATAAGATCCACTTCACCACATGCCTGTTCTGGCTCCTCCTAAGAATGAGGCCAGAAGAGGAAGAGGAAACAAGCTGTCATATGAGACAACCAAGCTACTACTAGGAATTTATATCCCTAAAGACTCCTGTGGTAAACTCCTGCTGAATAGCATTCTTTGCACCTCTCTCACTTGACACTGCCTCAGACTGGGCTCAGGAATACCTTGGCATGGGTGGCAGAGCGAGGCTTTTTTTTTTATATAGACAGCATAGGTCCCATGAGGTAAAACTACCTCAAGTCTACTGAAAATTGTGGGCACAAGCAGCTGCCCCACAAAATTCTGCTTCATATCTATACCTCTGCAAATCACTTGTAGTGTCAAGGCTGAAATGTAACTAACAACCATTAAAAACTTCTCATCCATTCTAAAATAGCACAAATTATATTCAGCAATATATCTCATGATCAGGCTTTCTTAAAAGAAACTAATTATACACACAAGATTATAAGTTCAGTAATACCTCAACACAAAATAGTGAAGTGTCACAGATGACTTATCTATCACTCAGTGTCTGTTTTACTTGGGCTGTACATTATGAACCATATGTGCCATTAGTTATTAGCAAAAAAGCAGAATTTTACTCTCTCTTACAGTGAAAGTATAGACAAGAGCAGATTTCCCAGGAGGTTTAAGCATATTTGTGCTACCACTGGCAGAAGTGTGCAAGGAGTGCATGCCTCAAGTCCGATGGAGTTGCAGCCATGCCTCTCTTTGACACAGATTGGAGGTGACTCTATCCTTGACAGATTAATATCCTCATCTTAAAAGAAATTATTTGACTTCAAGAGAAGCTTTTAAAAGAAAACTAAATTGCTTTAATTCAAGAGTCAAAAGCCCCTCACTCTTTAGAGAATATTCTCATGCAGGATATGTGGAAGCAAACCAAGTGACGCAGGAAATGCCTTCCTGACACCTAGAATGTACAAAAAATACAGGACTGCAAGTAGTAACCAAGAGCATGCAAATATAAAACGTAAAGTCTTTGTGTGCATCTGGAAAGCAAACAAAGAATGAATCTTCTGATGAGTCAATACAGACATCAACTGCAAGAAATTATACATGCAGAACAAGTCAGCCAAGGGCATGTCCTACAGGTTTTGTAACATACACAAGCAATACCATTAAGATACATTTGCTTCAGATTCATATTTCACCAAGCATGTGTACAAAACACTCAACAGCAAAACCAGAAAAATTGTTTCCCCTCAACCCTTTTTCTAGAAATAAAAAGCAAATGCCGCTTTTAATTATCACAGATTAAAGAAAAGCCTATTAAATTATTTTTCCATTCAAAATAATAAAAAATAAAACCATTCAAAGCTAGGTCACAGCTGATCTTTGCACAAATATACAGTAAGTAGGAAACAGAAAAAATACAGGTCTTTCTCCTAACCTACTGCAAGGAACATTTGAATCTAATCCCCGCTTTAAAGGACAGCAACATTTGCTCTATCCCAAAGCACACACAGGCATAAACACAACCCACCAGGAGTTTTGCATGTATGCAAGAGCAGGAGATGTTTCACCAGAATCACTGAGATGGTTCATGACACTCTGAGTTCAAGCAGGACAGCTTGGGCAGCAGAGAACCAGCCCTGAGCCTGAAAGCTGAAACCAGATGCAAGTTGAAAATAAGGTGCAAACTCTAAACAGAGCAGATGATTAATCACTGGAATGAGCTACCAAGAGAAGCAGCAGACTCTCCACCCCTTGAGATCCTTGAATCATGTCTGAGCACTTCTCTGGAAGATCTGCTTAGCCAAACAAATGTTTCTCGGTATAGGACAGCTGAGATGGGTAACATGAAACCACTCATATTACAAAACAAATCACGCAAGGCAATCCAATGTCCTTTCTGGCCTTATGTCTTGGATGATTCCGTGAATCACACATAAGCATCTCCACAGGCTCAGGACCTTGGACTGCACATTATTCATGAAAAGAGAAATGCTTTCAGATTTATTTGTAACACTCTACATGCATAACATTGAAATATGTAAAAAATTTAATTTCCATGGCCATTATGGAAAAACATGGTTAATCTATTTAGCTTTTCGCTGCCTTCTAAGAAGCATATTGGGAAAAAAAATATGGGTTTAGATAACTCAGGGGAAGATTACTTTTCTCAATTCTACAATTTCACTTAATATTAATGATCTCTATTTACACATAACACTATTAAAAAGTTCATTTTACTACAAAACTTTAAATTACTTCAACTATTAAAAGCTACACAGATATTTCCATACCTCTGGTTTTGTAGTGCTTACATATCATACAATTTTAAGCCTTCTATGCAAAACTCGATGTATCTAAATTCTAAAGGCTTGGCAAACCTATCTTACGACATTGGCCTTACAAACTGGGGCTTCACATGGCCATTTTCAGCATAAAAAACCTACCTTCCTTGTCTACCGAAAGGCTCCTCTCTTAAAAATCTTTAGATACTCTCCTACTATAGCAATCTTTTCTTTCTTCCCAGAGTTTAGTCAACAGTCATCTCCACTCGCTTCTCTTGGCAGGCTGGGCTTTTTTAATAATGTTACAATTAAGAACTTAATCCTGAATCCTTAATTCACTTGTTGAATAATAACAAAAATTTTTGTGCTTGGATTAAACCAACTTTGAAATTTATTTATTTTTCGTGAGAGAGATGATGAAAGACGAGGAAGTTGCCAGTACAAGAAACCTTCTTTCTCATTTCTAGTCTGCCCTTGTATTGAAACAAAAAATATGCCGCTCGCACCTATGATGTAATTTGTTTTGAACCATTACAAGAGTAAAGGGCAATCAAGGGCTAGACTCACAACTTGTGAGAAGTTGTCACCCATCTCTTCACTCAATATCAAACTGGCTTCAATCTCAATACCCAGTTCAAATTCTTTTTTACTTCCCAAGGGGAAGTAAATGAATTAATTTTCTGTTTCAGAAAAAATGTCCAAGCCTCTAGCCATGGAATATCTATGAAAATGTCCCCTACTAGAGCTATTCTAAAAAAAATTGAATACACACAGGAAAATTACCATATTATGTCACTCAGGCATGGGAGTTGGAATCCACAGCTTTCAAACCTCTGTAAAATTAGGACAGCTTCTGCACAGGAGAGCCATTATCCCTCCCGAGCATCCTCCATTAGACTGGAAAATACAAATTTTCAAACCTTTGCAGCAGAGAATGTAAGTCTCCCATTAGACTTAGAGATAGAAAGGAAATTCTTACTTAGTCCTGATCATTTTATCCCACCTCCTTCCCCTCCTCAGTTCCAGTGAAAATCGAATCCAGCATTTGACTCTGATTTTCAAGTTGTCTCAGGCCAAGAACTTGGAAGAAAGTAGTTTAATTTCACAGAGATGAATCTTTGAAGGAAAGAAGTCAGTGTCTAAAAAGCAGAAGGAAAACATCCCTTTGTCAATTTAAAAAACAGAGGTTTTTTTCAGCTTTAACACAGAATTGCTGAAAATTTTGATATTTTTAAATATACACGTGTCTGGAACATTCAAGGGTCTGATTTACTTCTTGCTATCGCCTGTCTCCCTCATTTTTTTCTCCAGCTTGGACATCCTAATCCAACTCCCATTTCAGTAACATTTAAATTCACACTTACTTTGGGGCGTGGGTTTTCAAACCATTTGTCCAAATGGAGGGATTAAATTCTTTGAACTCTGGCTTAGCTGTACTGAAGCAGAAGTAGAAGTAAACCTTCCTAAAAAACTTTTTATATAAATAGTCAGCTTTACAGTTGCAGTCTGCAGACTGGAGGAGGGATGGATAAAGAGCAACAGGGAAAGAAAAAGAAAAAACCTTTAGGCTGAAGTTTATACTCTTATTTTAGACTTTTGGCAAAGTCAAGGATCAGGAAGAGCAGAAAGCAGACCTCATGAAAGGTGTACAAACTGTACTGGAACGTGACAGGAAAGTCATTTGTCTCCAGCAATATTTTTCTTTTTCACGTACAAATCATGCTAGTTCATTTATGACACTACAAACTCCAAGTAATTGCACACGCCACCAATCCACACAAGCTTTAAAAGCCAAAGGCAAAATGCATTGTAGAAAAAAAAAAAAGCAAGAGAATAACAAGTCTTGAATTTATCACAACAAATTCTGGAGAATGGAATATATCCCTACATAGTATACCTCAAAACACGGACAAGTTAGGTAAACATCTGTCTTTGAAGAGGCTGAAGAATTTAAAACAGACTAGTAATGATCCACAACAGTTGTGCAGCATATTACAAATATTTCTTTTAAATAGTTCAAGATTTTGTAACAGAACAGCCACAAAAAACTGGTATGTTCTTTTGTTTAAAGATTTGCTTCTAAATTGCTTCAAAAAGTTGAAATAACTTAATGGTGCACCATTGTGAACTGAAATCAGTATGATAAACACATAAATTTGCAATAGTAGGAAAGAAAATACAAAAATGCTTGTTTGCTTTCTTCAAAACCCAAAAGAAATCCGAAATTTTAAAATTTTATTTACAACTTTTCAAAGAGGATTGCTGCCATGAAAAGTGTTTCATATCGTTGCCTTGTAGATTCAGTTTCCTTTTCTATTACCTAATTGCAAAATACACTACTTAGAATCATTTTTTAATTTTGTTCTTATTTTGTTTCTTTATTTTGTTTATGCTATGCATAAATATGTATAGCATCCTTGATTTTGAGGAAAGGAGTCTAATTTAAAACAGAAGATTTAACTTTCACTGCCAGCCAGTGAGAAAAGTTAAAAGCCAAACAGATTAAAAGGAGATAAGTAGGTAAAAGTACTTCAATTGGAAAGCAATTTTCCCCTGCTGGGGACAATAATCTGTATGTCTTAAATTTCTTAATGGAAGTAAGTTTTAAATAACCTGCTTTAATATCCTTCTCTCAATGTATTGGTACACAGTGCTGCATTTTTATCATAGGTGTTATAGCTTTATATTTATCATCAAGTCCCAGCTCTCAAAGTCAGGTGAGTCAGGTGATTGCATAAGATTGAACAGTCCCTTAAGAAAATAGTAATTTCTAGTTCCAGTAGTTGCAGAGAAAAAAAAAAATCCAGAAGTCTGTTTCTGTTACATCCTAATGACTCAAAACTCCAAAATATGTTATCACACACACTGTGTTACACTTAGGTCATTTTGAAGATCCCTCTACTTAGTTACAAGCTCTTGGACAATGGCAAACAGGCACACAGCCTTCAGCCTAACTCCCCCAAGTGGATCTCCCAAAACCCAGGAGATTATTGTAAACACACAGATGAAATTTCTGTAAAGGAGAGAAATACTTGTAAGTTATAATTTCTACTTATAAACTATAATCCTATAATTTCTCTTGATGTTTATATAAACGTGCAGAAAAAAATTAGAAAATAAAGGTCTTTGTGACTTGTAACGAATCGAACAGTCACAATTACCACAACTACTTCTGACAGAAGTAATGCTTGTGAGAAATTCTTGTACCAGAACGTTTTGAAAATTAAGTGCATTCATCTTGCCTATTTCCCTGAACTCCTGGAAGAACTACTTTAGGTACTGGCTTCCCACCCACATACCAGATGTTTCTTCCTTTAGTTAGGGATTTGAAATCCGACGAGATTGGTATTTGACTCAAATGTGGTCACTGCATATTTTTAAAGTTACTTCATTGAACAATAACTGCATTAGGCGAAAAGAAAGTGACAGTAAAACATGTTTCAGTCCCTACGTGTTAAATAAAGTTGCTTTCAGTGAGCATTACAGAGGTATTTATGTATTGTTGAAAAATTACCACAGAAACTGAGTCATAAGCTTCATTTACACAAGGGCAATCAAAGACAGTCCTTGATAGAAATTCCAGGGGAAATTCCAGGGGGTTCCATGCAAATCACTTGAGAAGTCAGCAAGAACATAATATCCAAACATAATTTACGTGAATTCCTGGCTCTAACACGGATGCTGCACGTGAGAACAGCTCTAATTGATGGCCACATAGTGCACATTACCACAGAACTTGCTGGATCTCAAAGACTTGAACTGTCACAGCAAAAGAAGCACATTAAATTTTAAAAAAGCTAACTTGCAAAAGGCTGCTCACTGAAAGTAGAAATTCCTCCATTATGAAAGAGCTATATATATTTATTATCACAGAGGGTCTTAACAGCTGTGGTGAAAGTTAAAATTATGCAACAAAAGGGAAAGCTTTGCAGAGCACAGCTAAGTTGATTATTGTAATTCATATCTGGAAGTGAAAACATACATTCTTAAAACCCCTCCATCTGGCATAAAAGGTGACAGCCTGTTCAGAAATACAGATAACACTGAACATACCATCTTTATGCTCTCACTGAATTATTTAATCCCACCAGAGTGGTGACATTCAAGGACCTTCAGGGAATCTGGCCAAACAAATAATCATTTGATCCAGACCCATGTCTGCCACCTACATATTACTGAAATACATAATTATTGGCCAATAAGGAAAAGACAAAAGATTGACCAGAAAAAGGCCAGAACACAATTCACTCTCAGAAGGCAAATCAGTGAGCAACAATTCTTGCTACTTCCCAGATACATGAGAGTCAGATTTATCTCTGCAATATTTTAATTTCCTTTCCTATAAATGCCTCAAAGTAATGACACATTAATGTTTACACGCAAAACAGTGAATTGGTAACAACTGAACATGTTCATAGTCAAAAAGCTAACACTATGAAGAGCCCATCAGTTTCTTACCAGTATCAATCCAACTACAAATTCCACAATCACTACCACAATCAATAGGAAATATTACACGAGGTCTAATATAAATAGTTTTGCTGTCATCATCCGACAGGCTGATGATCATACTTATCGTCTTAATTTTCGCCATTACAAGCTAATGCCTACACCTGCTTAAAATGGATAAGGCAGATAATCTATAAGATTTCATAGACCAATGAGAAGTTTAAATGTAATGCATATCTGAACTGAAATACAGTATTTTTTAATAGAAATGAACATAAAAGTGAGAATGCCATATCTGAGATGGAAAGAAACCTAAGTGTGCTTGCTGCAATTTGCAAAGTAGGGAACAGGAATCTGCATTTCAGAACACTAAAACACCTGACATAAGAAATTGCAAATCCAGAAGAATAAATTCTTAATACAAACAGTTCTTTCTATAGCAATTCCCTCTAGAATTCTCTTTATAGAAAGACATTGTACTTCATGTATCACTGGGGAACAACAAGCATAGCATCTGCATTTAGAAAAGAAAAACATGTGAGCGAGGTCACTGCAAATTAAACTTAAGGCCTAAAATACTAGCTCATTCCCAGTAGTACAAAAATCTTTAAAACCGACATAACGTACAATTAAAGGCATAGACAAAAGATTAATTAATCTATTATCATTTATCAAAGGCAAGTAGTGTCAGAATAGCCTATTTCTCTCAGAGGATAGCTAATTTTCTGAGAAATAAAATGGCGTAGATCAGATTTTAACAAAGCATTTGGTAGCACGTCATGAGAGGAAGTTGGTAAAATGGGGGAAGATAGCTATAGCAGATACCATGAAAGCCTTACTCCAAGCTGCAGCAGGTCTAATACAGTTCCTGCAGACTTAATCTAGACAGCAACATTTTTATAATAACTTTGACATGAAAATATGCACAAGAGGATGAAATCTGCTTAAAAGACCAATACTGATGTGACTGAGGTATCATTCAGGAAAAACTGAAGTGTTCAGACGCAGTATGAAATGTAGTAACATGAAACCAAAGTAATAAACTTCAGAACTCAAAAGCAGAAATTTGTTCTTTAGAAATGACAGAGAAGACAGGGAGAGGTTTAATCCCAAGATCTATTTGGAGATAACAGTGAGCCACCATGGATCAAGCAGCCTGAGAGAGGCAAATGTGATCTAACAGTGTGCTGAATGAGACATCTGACATACATTTATTAATCATCTGCAATGTTGTGTGTAATTCTGGTTATTTGCATATAAGAAGGAAAGAGTCAACCAGGAGAATGATGCTACAAAAAGCAGAGGAACTGGAAAGCTTACATCCCGAGAGGAGATTAAAGAGAGTTCAGCTTATTTAGCTCTGCAGAAAAGAAACAGACGAAATATGATTACAGAATCACAGGGTATGTTGAGTTGGAAAGGACCCACAAGGATCCTGGAGTCCAACTCCTGGCCCTGCACAGCCCCATCCTCAAGAGTCACACCATGTGCCCAAGGGTATTGTCCAAACACTTCTTGAACTCTGTCAGGCTGATGCTGGGACCACTTCCCTGGGGAGCCTTTTCCAGTGACTGACCACCCTCTGTGTAAAGAAACTTTCCTAATATCCAACCTAAACCTCCCCTGACACAACTTCAGGCCATTCCCTCAGGTCCTGTCACTGGTCACCACAGAGAAGAGATCGGTGCCTGCCTCTCCCCTTCCCCTCATGAGGAAGTTGTAACTGCAATGAGGTCTTCCCTCAGTCTCCTCCAGACCAAGTGACCTCAGCTGCTCCTCATATGTGTTCGCCTGAAGGCCGTGTATCATCCTTGTGGCCGTCTTTTCAACACTCTTTAATAGTTTAATGTCTTTCTTATATTGTGGTGCCCGAAACGGTGCACAATACTTGAGGTGAGACCACCCCAGTGCAGAGCAGAGCAGAGTGGGACAATCCCCTCCCTTGCCCGGCTGGCGATGCTGTGCCTGATGCACCCCAGGACAGGATTGGCTCTCCTGGCTGCCAGGGCACTGCTGACTCATGTTCAACTTGCCATCCACCAGGATACACACGACCCTTTCCTCTGCACTGCTTTCCAGCATCTCATTCCCCAGCCTGTCCGTACATCCAGGGTTGCGCCATCCCAGGTGCAGAAACTGGCACTTTCCCTTGTTGAATTTTGTAGTTGTTAAATGCTCATCTCTCTAATTTGTCGGTGTCTCTCTGCAGGTTATCTCTCCCTTCGAGGGACTCAAAAGCTCCTCCCCGTTTTGTATCATCTGTGAACTTGCTCTGTATCCCTTCCAGCCCTGTGTCAAAGTCATTTATGAACATGTTGAAGACCACAGGCCCAAGGATGAAGCCATACAAAACTCTACCAGTGGCCCTGAATATGTATATTTTAGGCAACAACTTGGAGGGAGAGGAATAGTCTTCAAGTTAAAGAAAAGCACACGTGAAGCAACTCCAAGACGCTTCTGCTTAGTCCCTAGCTGGCAAATAATGCCCCTGATCTATCATGTTTAACATACACTAAACTTATTTCGGAAATCATCACAAGAGAGTGGAGGCCTATTTCAGGCCAGTGAATTCGTGCTGGTTTTTTTCCTGGGGTAGAGTTAACTTTCTTCATAGTGGCTGGTATGGGGCTGTGTTTCGGATTTGTGCTGAGCACAGGGTTAATAACAGTGAGATGTTTTTGTTATGGCTGAGCAGGGCTTACACAGAGCCAAGGCCTTTTCTGCTTTTCCTACAGCCAGGCTGGCAAGGAAATTGGGGGTGAATAGGAGGTTGGGAGGAGACACTGCCAAGACAGGTGACTCAAACTGACCAAAAGGATATTCCGGACCATATGGCATCACGCTCAGCACATAAAGTGAGGAGAAGAAGGAAGAAGGGGAGGACATTTGGAGAGATGGCATTTGTGATATGCAGTGCCAAGGAGCCACTGCACATGACGAGGCCCTGGAGACGGCTGAACACCTGCCTGCCCACAGGAAGCAGCGAATTAATTCCTTGTTTTGCTTTGCTTGTGTGTATGCTTTTTCTTTCCCTATTAAACTGTCTTTATCTCTACCCATAAGTTTTCCAGCTTTTACCCTTCTGATTCTCTCCCCGATCCTGCTGGTGGCAGAGTGAATGGGCAGCTGAGTGGGGCCTGGCAGCTGGCTGGGGTTAAACCACAAGAGAAGTGAACTCTAAGCAGACCTTTGAGTATGCCTTCAGCTGATTTTGACTATTATAACCACCTTCAGACCAGACCCTTATGCTGCTTCAGTTCAGCCCCCACGTTTGTGCAGAAATTGCTGAATGAAGGAAGGAGCCTCAGCAGGGACTGCCGAACAAATGACTGTTGTGAGGTTAGAAAAAATGCACCTAAATAATTTAAATTTACCTCAGAAGAACAGAGTATTCAAAGATCCCATGAGGAACACTGCTCCAAGTCCTGCAGAAGCTCTGCTTTCACAGCACTCTGAGCTGCAGATAACAGAAAGCAAAAGAGTTTTAAAAATGTTTTACAGAGCAGAGATGAGCTCAGAGTTAGGGACTGCTTGAGGACTGCAATTTACCACCTAATGCAGTTCTTGAAGGGCATTCAGCTAGAAATTTGAATAAAACAAACTGTGCAGTCTGAGAGTTAAGAATGAAATAAACTGGCAAAGCTTATTAGTGACAACGTTGATAAGTTTTTAAAGTTTGGCTAAACTTTAAAGACATGATGAAGGTGGCTCAGGGGGAGTGTGCACCATTATGCAAAATTAAGCACAAAATTTCAAAGCCAGTAAGTCTGAGTGACAAGTTGGTTAAGTTAATTGCAAGCAAAAATGGAGCTCTAAAAATTACAGGGAGCATAAAACTACAGCATTGTTACTTCTAAAAAGAAAAATCAAAGGAATGTAATGATGGTACTTGAAGCGCACGAAGGAATAATGAAGCACAAATAGCTAGGAATATTAAGACTAACAATAAGGGTTTTTTAAATATACTGGAAGCTTGAAAAATGCTAGAGAACATTTAGTCCCATAAATAAGGTGAGGGAGTAAGGAAATATTTGCTATTAGGAAAAAGAATTACAGAATAATTAATTCCTTTTTTGTATTTGAATTTCATGAGCAGAATATTCTCAAATATAAGACCTTAGAGAGCATACTGTGGCCATGAGAAATTCAGAAGGAGGGAAGAACCTAATACTCCTGTTTAATGCTAATAAATACCTGAGATCTCACTCGAACTAAAATGTTGACTCTTAAGCTTGCCTTGCATTTTTCATTGCTTTGAAAAGGTGAAACTTCTTTTAGGAGAAAAAGCTTCAGCATGGCTTGCAACAGAAACCTGAATCTAGACAGAAGCTCCTTTTATGTCCACAGCTGCTTGCTGCCACAATGAAAGTTCATTCAGAAAGGAATACATTAGGAGCAGTAGTAAATAGCCATTTGTTTACCACAGCATTAAGCTCAGTGAACCTTGTGAAAGTCCTTAGTAAAATCTCTAGACATTCCCTCTTCATAAGCATGCATCGTTCTCTGCATCATTCCCAATCAGTAACACAGGAATAAAATATAAGGACTGTGTCATTCACCAAATTACGATTATTTCCATTTTCTTTATCAGAGTTAGGACAAAAAACTAAGCCAAACAAAAATAAAAGAAGATAAGACTCTGCTTCTTCCTGCTGTTTAACTTTCAGTGCCTCCTGGGTGCAGTCAGCCACCGCCTGCTCTCAACCATAAACTCCCGGGCTGGCTGCACACTGGCAGCACAGAGGCAGGGTCAGCTGATGGGCTCCTGTGCAGGCAGGACAGCGTGCCTAGGGATGGGAGATCCCTGTGAGGCAGGGGGCGGGAAAACAGCACGCGTGCTCATTGACATGAAGGCTACTGTCAAGCAGACAGATAGACACAATGGCAGAACTGAAGCTGTAAGAAGTATTCTCTCCTAAATTTTTTAATATTAGCTATGCCTTTACCATCAAAGACCTTGATGGTTTCGGGTTTTTTGGCTTTTCTTCCCTTTCCTTCTGTTTGACAATAAGAAATGCTTATGTGGAAGGAATACAGTGCATCTTCCCGAGAACTACCTGGAAGACTGCAGAATGAAAACCTTTGTCATCACAGAGCTGAGCTGGACAAGAGAGACACTACTTAGTCTAGGGACAAAACTCATTCAAAAATTGGCAAATGTACAAGTATTGAACAAGGTCAAAGCTTTATGATTTCTTGCTAATGAGCAAGAACACAAGGTGATAGAGTACAGTGAGTGACTCTTAGTTAAGAAGAATCAAATGGAAACAATGCATTTAAAGTAGTAAATGGTTATATGAGTTGCAACAAGCTTTAGTCCATTCTTTTGCACTTGCTAATTTAGCTTTTGGAGAGACAGATGGATTAAGTTTCCCTTGATAATTTTCTTTTCTTTCTTTTCCCTGAGGGTGGATACAGCGATTAGTTTTGGTTTGTTTTCTTCCTAGCATAAATAGCTAATGAAATAAACTAATATACTCTGAAAAAACAGAGTGAAAAAACAAAACAACCTCAAACTCTAAAAAAGTAAGGGTGTGGGGTAAATACTGTTTATGTTATTCCTCGGATGGATGGCCCTCGGCTTTTTTCTTTCCCTATGTAACCTTGGGACTTGTGGTATCAAAAAATGGCTATCTGAGCCATTAGCAGCCAAAACAAACACAAAGATAGCCAAAAATGGAGGAAATTGAGACACTGAGCCATAAACATTCCTACTTTAATGCAGCAATTCAAGCTGATCAAGGTTAGTATTCAGGATGTGAGTGATTCTCCACATGGCAAAGTACAGAAAAAGTGCAGGATAGTTATGAAATCTACACAGACATAGTCTTTACTACTTTCATGCTACTTCTGGTCACAATATTCTTGTAGTTTATCAGGGAGTATGTCATCAAACCCCATGACAAAATTAGTCTAATGACCAAAACACTTGGTCATCTTCTCCTTGTTAGCTCCGTTAGCGTGTTAACGTCCTGCAGAACAAACACAATGTACTATGCTGGCCGCCTCCTCCTCCTCCTCCAGCTTTTACTTCAGCTATCTACCCTAACACAGAATGGATAAACAGTCTTCTTGCCAAATAGTAGTGGATTAGCCACAGCAGTGGTGACGACAGCACAGTGTGCGGAAGGATAAGAGTTACAATAGATATTCCCAAAGCAGTAACATGAGCTGGGATAAGACAGGAATGAAATGTCATCATCCAGATGAACATTTACATGCTATGGAAATGATGAACAGTATTTGGATTGAGCAGAAGGGTGAATTCAGCGCCACACCAACTCCCAAAAAAGTTCATCTGACCAAGATCATATACACTGAAATCTAATCCCATAATCCAGTTCTCCATCTTGAATATAGGTTATGTTACTAAAATTTTTTCTATATAGTAAGAAAAAAATATAAAAACTCTAATAGTCATACTATAATGCCTGTGATTGGAAATACTTTGCTTTTGATGTTCTTTCAACCTTGGCCTGATCCTGACACCTACTAAACGTGTATTTCATATCTACCTGAAAGCCCTGTGAATTTTCATAGCCTCTCAGGACAGGAAAATGAATAGAATGTATAGTTAAGAATAAAATAATAAATAATAATAAACAAAACTCCCAAGATTTCAGGGTGCCTGGAATAGCTGAAGTGAAATCCACAATTTGCTATTCATAAAAAGGAAAAGCATTGTGACATTATATCCATGCTCTTTATGATTTTAAAATTAATTCAATATTTAGAAAATCAAACAGAATATTTTATGACCTGTTCAGTTCTGCGACTTCTGTATATACACATTAATGTAGTAAAATTGTTTACCACTTTGTGAGCTGAAGCATGCTTGTTCCATTTTATACACAGTAAGAACAGAAGCACAAACACTTGGAAGATCTTAAGATCTTAAACCTTCAAGCCCGTTTCCAGTCCCATCACAAATTTTCTATGCATTCAGATGGCGAGTCCGGTTTTCTATCAGAAGACATGAAAAATAGGTACATTTTCTGGAAAACTACACTCCAGACTGCAAGAAGCTCTTGCATTGATGGGATGGCAGTGGAAGAAGCCCTTCAGAACTTTGTCCAGAGAGATCTTCTGGAAGACAAGAGACCACAAGCATGTCTACAAGCATAAATCTTGTACCTTACTAGAGGAGAAAACTATTTCTTTCCCTGAAATGTCCATTTATTGACACAATCCCAATTATTTAAAAATTCTTTGGTGACTCTTGTGTCATAACATATTACACTATTCCTGAATTAATTGGCATATGGAACACTCTGGTTCACAAAACTTCTTGTGAGTCTAGAAATTTTTATTAGGAAAAATTTCTCAAAATATTTTTGGGGCTCATTATTTACTTCCATTTTTCTGTATTATTTTCTACCTGTCTCATTACTGGATGTCCTTCAGCTCTTTTCAGCACACCAATTATCCTCTCAGTCATTTCTGGTGCTTGTCCCTCCTCTCTTAGACTCCAGCAAGTCTGAAGCTCTCTCTTGTTCACTGCCTAGGTTATATTTCATTACGGCTGCCACATTATCTGCAACAACCATCATTAAAAACGCTGCTGCATTATCCCTAGAAAGGGAGTAACATTTCAACAGCTTTGTGCGGCAAATGCACTCAGGGAGGGTTTCTGCCACTGCTTGCCAAGTTCCCATTGCTTCACTTTCCCCACTGCTTCTCCTGCTTTGTAACTCAGGTTCTGAATTTGTCTCAGGTTCCCTCTGTTTTGCCCTCATTAGGAAGGCATTTGGGCAGTGTTCTTTTTCCCTCATGATGGAGAATTTGTTCCAGGTCACTGCTGAGCTGTAGACATTGCCCTTGAATATGTAACCTGTAATAAATTAATGACTGCCCTGTAAGATACCAAACCTTTCCTGCAGGACTCCCCATCACGACCCTCATGGCTGCCCACTTACCTGGATGGACCTAGAATAACAGGAGAAAGAGAAAAGTGTAAAGGAAAAACTGGAACTGTTCCTTATCTCCCAATATATGTTTAGTAATGTATCTTGGGCAAGCTTCCACTCACCAAAAGTGTTTGGGCTCAGAAAGCTAAAGAACAGCTATGCTATACACTCAGCTGCTGATATTTTCTTATAGATACCAGCTATGTAAATATGCCTTAAGTTCTTAGCTATTAATCCAGTGGTTACCATTGAAGAAGAAGATCATAGAAGCACTCGGTCTACCAAAAGTTAAGATTATAACTCAGAGGTGTCACAGCTTAACTCACAGAAGAGAGATCTGCTTTAAAATAAACAGCTGTTGCTAGCTCTCCCCATCTAAACCCATGCTACTGTCCTCTTCTAAGCCCAAATCAAACTGCTGCAATCTTAAAAACAGTGAATTTTCTCTCACATAGTACTTACTATGTATTAACAAGGGTGTAGTTAGAAAAGTAAAATCTTTCAGGTCTAGAATGCATGCTTCTGGAGAATTTTTGGTTGCACCATTAATAGCCTTTCTTGATCAGACAACCTGCAGAAAATTACCATAAGACAGCATGAGAAACTGCAAACACTATGCACTCTGCTGTTTCAAATAATTTGAGGAGACAGGAACAAGTAATATGGGGGACATCTCTCAGCTGGAGAGTTTCTTGGAAGAGGAAAAGGCAAGAAGCATTCCAAAAAGAGAAGCACTATTGCTGAATAAACAGAAGTGACTGATTTAGGAAGGGCAGTTATTAGACTCTGTACACTGTACATGTGAGAGGAAAATATACCCTAGAGGGCAATTCAGAGCAAGAGACTAAACTAGAGGAGTGAAGCCTCAGGATGGTGCCTAAGCTGAGATCCAAGGCATCCAGAATATTCTCCCTTTTGTGGTTTAACATCAGTCAACACAATCCTTCATCATTCAGCAACCTCTCCGCAGTTCCTCTGAACCCTGACCCGAGTTGTTAGGACTTGAGCAAGGGAGCTGAATATGTAATCTATTGATCAATGTAGCTAAATGTTTTTTCTCAGCTCTTCTGTTATCATGGATGAAACTTTTGCTCTAACTTGTCTCTTCTTGGAGAACACACATAGTATGAACACTCCAAGACTCCATGCCAGCAGAAAAGCAACCTCCTTTGTAAATCTGCTTACCTCCATCAACTGACTACTGAAAAGAGCCCAATCAAGAAAGAGTTATTTCACAGTTAGCTGTGCTCAATTTTTCTTTTTAATAATCACTACCTTTCAGAGATCTAAGCTTTGACAGCTCCATGGGCCCCCCAAAAGAAAGGAGGATCAAACATGCTGCAGCTGTTTCTCTGCAGCATTTCTCTCCCTCTAAAAGTGTTCTGAAGTTAATTTTGATGAGGTTTGAAAGGAGTAGGCTTGTGCTCCACGCTGAAAACGTTTTCAATTTGACAGCTCTGTCTGTGTGGGGGACGGAGAAAGATCAGTGATATCTTTAAGTTATGCAATAAAAAGTTAGCTGTCTTCTTTGAATGCAGATTTCTATTGAAATTTTAAATAGTCCTATTCACTAAGGAAAGGACTGAAAAGGTGGTTAACATAAGTAAGCTGAAGCAACCTGCTTCTGTTCCTGTGAATAAAGCTGACCTTCTGGAGTAGTGGCAGAGGCTGGCGACCTTGTCTTCCTCCCTTGCACCAGCTACTGTGTATCCTTACACGAGTATCGTATTTCCGGGCAAACAGCCAACTTTCACGTATGGCAGTACAGAGTAGCACACAGAGTCGGCATTCACTAAAATGAAACCTGCTTGCTTTCTTAAAGACTTAAGAGGACTTGAGCTTACACTGAGCTTTGCACTGACCAAAACTTTCCCAAGGGATGGACAAAAGATTCCTGGGATCTACAAGGAAAAAAGCATCAAAGATTTTGCAACACATTCCAGAAATCTCAGGCCACAAAATATCTGATGCTGTAACTGTAGAAGCTTTGCTGTGAAAAGACATGTCTTTACCTTCTTTCATATATTGTTATGCCTCTATTTCAGAGTTGTAAGGAGAAGGGAAGGTATGCTTCTGACACATTAAAGAAAACCAGCCTATGAGAAGCCTAAAAAGATCACAAGTTTAAATTAGTTGTCTTCAACCTTTTCTCATCATCCAGTAAATTATCTTCCATTTACAGTAAGGTACCACTCCTTCAAGCAGTTTTCCTTCTCCTTCCCAAAGGTTTAGAATATAGAGCTTGTAACTCCAGAAAGCAATGGGACTCTCACTTACACGGATTTTGTCAACCCCATCAATGCCGTATCAACACCTGAATCCTTCACATGAATGATCTTCACCTATACTGTGCTTCAGTGAAGCTGGTATGTCTGTCACATTTCACAGATAGAGTTTCAAGGTACCCAAGATTATTGATTTACCAAAATCACGGGTGAAGTTTGTGGCTGAGGTGCTGCACCTGATCTTCAAGTCCAAGCCTTCTCTCTTTTTCTAGAAATATATATCTGAGACCTCATCTTCCTTTCTATTCTTCTCCACAGTCCACTGAGATGAACGGTCTCCTTTTCTTCCTTGCTAGAAAAATGTCTAAACAGATAGTAATGACAGCTTTTTCTACTCCAGCAGGAACACTGCAGATCCAGGGAGGAGTCTGGCCATTTTTTCGATCACATTTGCTTACCCCTTTCTAGGACCAGAAAAAGGGAAGTCAAGGAATAGCTGGAGAAGTCTCAGGTTCTTATATCAGCTTTCACTTTCCAGGCTCCCTAAGAAGCAGTAAAGAGGTCATTGAAGGACCACTGCAAGCAAATAATGGAGTTAGACTGATCATCTGGGGCCAGTGCTTCCCATAGACAGGATTTCAAAGGAGCTGGCCGGAGCCTGTACCAGATAGTAAGTCCAGCCCAGTGGTTGAGGAGAACAACACTCACAGCCTCAGCCCAAATATTCTGCCTCGGTAAACCCATGACAACACAGAAGTAGGTCCAAACATTTCTCACTGTGGTGATCACCTTGGATCTTTTCCAAAGCAGTCATTGCTATGAACAGAATCGGGATATCAATTGACAGACTTGTGGGAGGACATTTTACCCCCACCACATTTACTGCAGGTCTGGTAGGAAAAGAAAAGAGACATTTGCAGGAGAATCAAATATTGTTTTTCATAACAAAGAGCAATATATTTTTAGGCTTTAAAAAATTATATGACTTCTACATGTCAATCTTTCAGATTTTTTTTTTCAGATACTTATTTCAAATGAAGTAATTTTATTTCAAAAACAATTGTATTGTGCAGTTACTTCTTTTTCTTACCTTCCTTTTCTTTTGGACTTTTATCCTGTGGTTAAATAATACGCTGCATGAACCACATTATAGGAAGAGTTGAAGAGTACACATTTCTTTGTATTTACTTGTTAAAATAATACTCCTGTAACCTAAAGCTATAGCCTTCCTCCTCACTTACTAATCAACACCTTCGATACTTTCTGTCTTCAGCATTATTATTACCCAAATTTCCAAAGTCTGTCAAATGACAGAAAAGCACTGAAGAACCTCCAGATGCATCAGAGCTCCAGTACTAGAAATATCTGTCATTACTTGAAAGTTAACAATTTATAGCGCATTATTTCGTGAGTAAAACAAGCATTATTTTCTATGTGGAAATAATGATGCACAGAACTCTGAGCAACACAACTTAATTTCCAAGTTGTGCCTTACTGAGTAGCGGTTGGAGCAGCTGGACTTCAGGTGTCCTTTGATATTACAATTTCAATAATTAAAATTTCATCTGAATAAGCAAATAATTACTGCAGATTTTTCAGTTTTTCTCAGGTTTGGTTTTTCTGGTTTTTTGCTACTTGTAAAAATATTTGGGGAGGCAGAATGTTTCCTTTAAATTGTCCAGTCTAATGGTTCTCTAACCACCACCTGTCTCTATGTCAGAAAACATTCAAATAATTCACCAGTTTCTAGAAAGGAAGAATTATAATTCTTGAAAACCTCCAAGATACTTTTCATTCATTTATGCCTCTCCAAGGAACTTTTGAAACACAGTGCAGTAGAGGTAGAGTTGTTTACAGTATGCCTTGCTTGCCTTGCCTTCATGGGACTGCTCTGCCAGCAAGTAACTTCAGTATATATGTATATAAAAATAAAAATAAATATGTCTATTCATCATATAAACCCATTGTTATAGTTTGATGTCTTCTGCTAAGTTTTTCTGACATCCAGAGAGATAAAATTTCAAAGGCTGAGCCCAATTATCCCACCGCCTACAAAGCTTTGCAAAAGATTTCAGGGTATTTAAATGAGCAGTAAAGAACAGAGGCAACAAATACAGGCTGGATTAAAAAAAAATTGCACTGATTATTAACTGTAAGCAAAGTAATCTAATGCTTTCACTGAATGCTAGCAATAATGATAAAATGGCCCTCAGAAAGGATAAGCCCCTTCTTATGGTCTAGATATAGTTAAATTTGACAATACCTAAGCTGTCAGTATTAGTGAAGGAAGAAGATACCAAAACCATCTCGAAACAGACAAAGCTGGAATAATTAACTTGGACGGATGATGATTAGAAGCTGAAGGAGAGAAAATTTTTATTTCTTAGATCTACAAGTCTAGAGAGTCAAAAATCTAATTAAGACACAAGGTTTCTGTTCAGAAAGTATTTGCAGATGAAGTATCAAATTTTAAATTAGATATCGAAGTACATTTTCTTTTACTGTACCAGTCTGTTCCAATACAAAAACCTAAATAAAAGAAAACCAAAACCTGCTTTTCTGAAACTCCATGCATTCATCTGCAATATGAGAGATAAACGATCTTTACTAACATCTGTTAGTCCAATCCACTTGATCTCATCTAGGCAAACATCTTTTGTAGCTTTTATTGTTCACTGGTCCAAAAAGTGACTGTAAAAATATTGTGTAAAACTACATCTTTTTCTTGCATATGTTCATACTCAAAATTAATCTGTTTTACTGTCAGAAAGCAAGTTTCTTCCAACCTGTGATTCTACACCGAGAAGACATAAAAAAGCATTTTTATCCTGTTACGTGCATTGAGAATAGCACCGACTAATAACACAATTATCTAATATAGAAAAAAGACAATTTCCATAATTCTGATGAAATTTTGTGTGTGTGCATTTTGTGTGTGTGTGTAATTTTGTGTGTGCACATGTAACTATTAAGCTCCACGAAAGCAGAAAGAGAACAGCAACCCATATCCATATCTTTAACGTTGAATATGCCAAATAACTAGAAAGTCTAGCTGGGAGGTGTTTTCAAAGAGGAATATGTCTGCAAACATCAGTTGTAGCTCACAAATAATTTCTGGAGACAAATCCAAATAGGAAAATCCCATATTCTATGAATACAATTCAAAGACGAACACCTGAAAAATATTTTTTCAGACTTTATTAATACCTTAAAAGCATCAGCAAACTTTTCTTCACGACTTACAAAGTTAAACAAAAGAAAATGCGTTTTATAATCCTGAATTTGCATTTCCTTATGCGAAAGCACGCTATTAAATCAATTTTAGGGTACAATTTAATTGTGTGTTGATTTAATAATAAACTTTGGGATATTCAGTTATACCTCCTACATACAGAAAATTGTGTTGCATAGGCAGTTTTATGCCAGAAATATATATTTAGAGTTGGTTCTGCAAATATAACCAAACAAACTAGAGAAAAAATAAATATTTACCTAACCAGGACTAACATTTTCTTCATGTGGGAAAAAGAGCCTGCTGCTTAAATCCCTGTTCTAATGACAACAATCACAAAACAAAATTGGAGTAAAATGTACTCAGTGGCACATAAGTTCTGACGAGATAATATCACATGTCCAAATGTCATTCCTTTTAACATACTTGCAAAATGAGGTGGAATTTTGAGTTCTTTCTCAAAAGTTTAGCACCTTTGTTATAAGCAAAAAAAATACCCCACAACTTTTATTAAGCCAGTGTAACTGAGCTATTTGATGTTGAAGGAACAAGATGGAATAAAGAATACTACCGAACATTACTTCCCCCATTTTCTGTTCAAAAGTCTTTATGATGAGATTACATAAAAGCCGTACTTTAGAAACTCAGAGAAGGGCTTTAATCAATCTCTTTATATCTCTGACAAACCTGAATATATCTTTTTTCAACCATGCAGCCCCTTCAAATCAGCCTTCCAAGCAGATTTCTGCTGCCCACACTCTCCAACTAGACCTCTACCAAAAATAGAAAAAAACCAAAATCTAGTGTTTCTGGGGTAAAAAGAATAATAGAGAAGCAGAAATAAAGACAAAAATGTGGCTTTTATACATCATGGAACAGCGCACTGATATTCTCAGTCCCTCAAAGTAAAAGCTTTCCTTGCAGTTCCTTCTGCCAATCACACTATATGCTACAACTGCACCTACATCTGCTCCAGACTCAAAATCAAGATGGTTTGGATGCTTTCCAAGTGACTCCACCGGCTGCTTTTTTCTTTTCCTGTCTACCTGCTCCTCTCCTGCAACCTGCTGTCATGTACATTCACATTTTCCCATTTCTCAAATGAAGTGTTCAGATTTCAGAGCAATCTCCTGTCTAGAGAAGTTTACTGAAAGGTATCCCAAATATTTTCTAACTTCCTATATACCTATGATTAAAACAAGATATTTATGAAAAATTTCTTCTAATTCTTCTGAAACAGCAAAGAAGAATTTAATCAAGGAGTAACTATGTCAGCCTGAGACAAATGTTGTACTTTGTTATTTTGCAGAGAGGCCACTCTTCACAAACAGCTTTAGAAAATAGCTTTCCTTTGGAAAAAGCCAATAATTTCCTCTCAGCAGCATGTAACCAGACTGCTGCTACGAAACATTCAGTAAGCATTCATAAACCATCTGCTCCAGAGGTGTTAGATGTGATGCTCAGTACCTAGGAACACTCATATATGTAGGTACAGATCTGTTTAGGACATTGAAGACCACACCATAAATGGAGTTTCCAAAGAATTTCATGCTTGTCAAAAAATATGATACTTACAAAAGACAGCTCTGGAGAGTATAACCTTTTCATCGAGGCTGGGCAATAGACGAACAGAAACTTTTGCAGAAGTTACCCTTACTTCTTCATAGCATGTGGATGAGCCAGTTTGCAAACACATTGTCCTAATACATTTGGACAAAGAGCTGAGTCTTGATCCCCATTACAGAACTCCCCTCCTACAATTAAATATTATATTCTGATATTATATATGTTTCTCTTATTATATTCTCAGGTTATATAAATTCTCAGACTTTAATATCTTTTAATTTTTGAATTCTTGTCTCAGAGCCAAACGTCACTGCACATTGCTTCACAATTTGGTATGAATTTGACTCTAAGCTTTCATTTGAGTTTCAGTCAGAAGTATCAGATCTTTAAAGATATAAAAATGGTGTTGTTATCAACGTTCAAGCAGTCATGGTATAAAATCCAGAAGAAAGACTAAATGCTTTTATTAACCTTACTGTCATCAAATTTCTTCTACTGAGCAATGAGTGGAGAAGGGCAATACAAGGACTGATACAGTACTTGTTTCCTACCATTAGGCATATTCTCCTATTCCCAATCAGATGGATTGGCTCTGCCATCTAATTTTCATAATTACTATAGAAAGATGCTCCTAAATAATTCTACACCATCCATATTTTCTTTGCTTGACATTCACTATTAATCAGACATTTTCAGGCATTTGCTTCCTGTCCTTGCTTCCTTTCCAGAAAAATATGGTAAGCATCTGAGAGAGAGAAAACATATATATCAGAGAGTGAAAAATGATTGGAAAACCAGAGAAAAGAATTTTAGCTTACAAGTAAAGACTACCAATGAAACCCTACAAGCATTAACTCATTTCATTCTCTGCTGCTTCTACCAAGCTTCAGGCACCTCTGTGCATGTGTCAGTAAAATCTAGAGCAAATGTGGCAGCATTTTATTCTCTTGGTGCACAACCTTTTCTAACCAGGCAACTGAATATTGAAACATTTTACAGTTACCTTGTTTGCATTTAGTCAAATTAAATGCTTCATTCTAATAAACACAGAATTTTGAATTCATTACTCATTCCTTTTAGGTTTTAATATTATGAAATATTTCATGCAGCATTTTGTCAAAACAAAAGCCAGAGGAAAAAACAAGACAATACAAAACAGGGCACATTTTTATCAGAATTTTCAAAACCACCTTATTTTCCACAGAAAATAGATATTTGGAATTAGTAAATTATCCTGCAAAGACCAACTGTATTTACAGAACTGAAAATTCAATTTTAGTCTTAAATTTTCACAGCAAAGACAGTTTTGCAGTACTAAATCCTGCCAATACATGTGAAGGACCACATGATGACTGCAAGCCAGTTCTGAATGTCTTTCTGAAGAATTGCAGCAGCAGAAATGGAAGTTACTGACTTGGGTCAAGGGTCAGAAAATTCTGTCTTTGTCTGATTGCAAAAAATTGGATTAAGGTATCACCCCCTCCATTTAGCGTTAACAATGAGGGATGACAGTACAAATATTTCCCTGTATTTACAGATGAGTCACACATCAGGAGAAGAAATACATAAAAAGTGGTGACGACTCCTACCAGTAGTTTTGATCTGTGGTGCATGGATCCACAGGCCAATTTGAAGGGGCTCACAAAAGCAAGTCATGGAAAGGTTGGTTCAAATACCATGATAAAGGAATCTGAAGCTCTACTTGAACATCCATAGAGGTCCAACATAAAAAATAGTTGAAAGCCACCGACTACAGCTAGAGTAATCAGATACACGTTTCTCCATGAGACTGCATAACCTTCATGTTTTTATAGCTCAGAGATCTGGCATCCAGTATCAGGTTCAACAGGTCTGCATCCATGTTATACCAATGCCACAGCCACCCATTGAGCTCAGAAGAGCTATGTGGCTCTGTTGTGTTGTTCCCCAAGAGTTTTTCCAGGGGTGACTGATGCATTTTCACTAGAATACGTAAATATGTTTTTTTATGTCCCCACCCAGAAGAAAAAGCTGGCTTTGAACAAGATAGCTGTACAGGCAATACCTTACCGTGGGAACAAGTTGTCCAGAGGGGTTGTGCAGAGCCCACAACAACCTGGTCTCATTTCAGAGCTGATCCTGCTTTGAACAGGAAGCTGGACTAGGGACGTACTGAGGTCCCTTCCCATGCGAAGCATCTCATGATGCTACAAAAAGGCATCAAAGACATGTAGCCAGTTTTTATTTCACTTCTTTCACTCTATTCAGCTACCTCTAGGATGTTTTGCTCTTTACTTTTTTTGCACTTATAATGTGTTCTGAGGCTTTACAGAACATTCACATCATATTTGCATGTGTTTCTGTATAAGCATAAGAGTTTCCAAAAAGTTGTTTGGGTTTGGGGGGCTTTGTTTGTGGGGTTTTCTGGGGTTTTTTTCTTTTTTTTTTTTTAAGAACAGGACAGAAAGCCTCATGGAAATTCTTGTTTCCAGGAAGTCTTCAGAAAAGTCAGGTTATCAAAAATCTTGAAGAAGAAACCTCTGCAGCAGATAAAATATTCCTGCCAAGAAATCTAGAGGCAGGTTTTGTCTCATCCCTATGATTACATCTATACTGCTTTTCAGAAGAACAGGCTAAAACTTCCACCAAAAAATTGCTGGGAAATTTGTTTGCAAATTGATTTGAAAAGTTCAATGGAAACAAAAATAGAATAGCAGGCTTCTGTGTATTTATTCTCCCTGCTCTTTCCTACCCTTTCAATTTTCAGACTGAAAGAGCAAATTCTTAGTTATTAAAGAATTTGATACTGCTAAGGAAGGAACACTTACAACTGAAATATAGCATCAGAACCAGGCAACTACATAAACACTTACCAGAAAGCCTTGTACTTTAACTACCTCACCCTGCATTTAGGGGACAAAAGATTCAAGAAGCTATTCTGTTTGTTTGCCATCTATTAGAGAATGAATACAGCCTTCTCATAATGTTGGTGATTTGCTAAATGTCCCTGTGAAGCACAAAAGCCTGCTGTCCAGTTTGCATGCCCAGTGCAATAAGGCACAAGCTGCCATTTTGCAGCACTCTGATTCCAAAGCCTTCGCAGAAACCTAAATTTCTTTGTGCTTTTTGTCTACATAAGCTTTATTTGCTTTGCCCTTTCAGAGGCCACCTAAAGGTACCGTTTAATCTTGAGGCAGCTTGTGGGTCTGTATTTCTTCATATCATCATATACCCATGTATTTCCCTGTGTGATTATTTTGACTTAGTGGTCAAACAGCTTGCTGAACTGCTTTTGATGTGTTATATTCAGCCTTAATTGTTTATTTATTGCATTCCTATCCAAATTTCTCTCTGATGCATTGTAAGCAGGCCTGGTTACCTCATATATCTGAATTTCAGCTGCACAGCCGTACTACTCTCTCGCTTGCTCTCTATTTGCATCTAAAGCTGCTGCAGAAGCACAGTCTGTATTGCTATTGCAGTATGCTCACCTTGCTTCTTTTGGACTGCTATGCAGTAATACTTCAGCCCGCTGGTTGTTGAAGCAGGTTGTGCTTCACAGCATGGACTATGCCTCACCTACTTCCTGCAGTATCCCATTTCTCGTTTTACTTGGTACTGGCATATATTTTTTCTATTTCTGCATTTCTGCTTCTTTGGTTTTTTTTAATGTTAGCAGTGATGGAAATGTTGGATTGGCAGTTCTGAGAGAACTAAAGCAATAACCAAGTACCATTTTCCTCCTACTGCTCCTTTCCAGGAACCTTGTGGTTCTCTGAGCAGCTTCACTGGCGGGAGGATGAAATGACTGCAGCTCCAGTTTCATCTCTCACCCCTCCCATGGCTGAGACGGAACAAGAGGACTCAAGGGGCCACTATACTTCTCCTGCTGAGGAAGGGCTCATCAGGACTGGATTAAGCAAGAAACACCTCTGCTACAAACCGCCAAAGCACCTTGGTGTGACAGCAGCATGCAGTGACAGTTTGCTAGGCCAGATTTAGAAAATTAAGCCATCTGCAACTGGAGAAGCAGGAGTCAGAGATCAGCCCCCATGTTCCCTCACTGGCTCCAAAAGCTGTACACCCTTCTCTTCTTCATAGTGCCACTTTGCTCACAGAAAAAAGAAAACCAAAGCTCTTCCCTCCCTCCTTTGCTTCATTAAAAATTGTCTTCTCCACTCCAGGAAGCAACTTCAGCAAACTGAAGGGATTCAGGCAGTGGCAAAAACCTTACTAAGCATCTGGCCCCAACCGGAAGGAAACATATCGGCTCATTGCAGGTCTCCTCTTACGACACTGAAGTTGCTGACTGGCATTTTTTTTTTACATTACAAGGTGCTATAATTTGAAGCTTTTTGCTTAGCTGATTGTAACACCTTTGGTACCCTACCCCCACACTTTTTCAAACACGGGACTAGCCCCTCAAAACCCCCTTTCCAAACAGTATTTTCTGTTCCCCTCAGAGGCCGAACGCAATTGTGGATCCATAGCTCGGCGACGAAGAAGGTTTCGGCTTACGTCTAAGCCTGCACTCCAGATTCAATCAGAGGTAGCTGGTGGCACTTGAACCGCATCTCTGGAAATCTGCCCGCTTTGGTGGCAACCTGAGACAGGGCAAGGACGCGTACGTGGGTCTGCCAATCGATGCTCGCTCTGCAAGCAGCTACGAGGCCGGGAGCTCGGGGAGGGGAGGCGGCGGGAGCAGAGGAACCTCACACAAACAAAAGGTGCGCGCTGACGTTAATCTCCGCTAACGAAGCCTGCACAGAGCCTGTGCTCTGAGTCACCCGGCGCAGCGGCGAGCCGAGAGAAAGCTCATGAATCAAAGGGCCCTGCAGAAAGCTCATGAATCAAACCACCCTGCCGTAACGAGGGGAAGCAGTGCGGACAGGGGGAGGGGAGGAGAGCAGGACAGGGCTTGCGTCAGACCCGCAGCCGCTGCCTCCGCGCTGCCTCTGCCCCTGCCGGCCGGGCACCTGGACCCTGGGGCGTCCTCACCGGGCCGCAAAGGCCTGGCCGGAGGCCTTGCCACACAAAACCGTGCCGGGGCAGCACACGGGCTCCGGGAAGGCCTCAGAGCTGCCGTCCTGCCGCTGCAGGGCACAGCCCCGCCGTGCACACGGGCACCCCGCAGGAGAGGAACGCTTACACAGGGCAGCCTCTGGGGAGTGGGGAATGGGGAAAGCAGGTGCTTGGGGAGAGCGCTGTGAATGTGCGGGCAAGTCTCTTTCGCCATTTTGTTCAATTAGGTGCCCAGGTGTAAGGGAGATCAGAGCAGAAGCAACCAGCTATGTAGAGCAGACCAAAAAGATAATTTTTGCAGCTTCATCGATGTGCAAAACACCAAATGGCACAGGTATGTACACCTTAAACCCATTTACCATGACAGCAGCACGTGGGCACAGAGACTCCCTTCCTCTCCAGTCAGTTGAATCCTAAGAGGGGACAGGTGGACAACTGCTGAGGAATTGGCTCCAGTTCTTTTATATAATCAAACCTGAGTTTACATAAAAAGCATGTCAAAGAAGAGAACCATAAACCATCCTCCTCCATAATATATACCAGGCAGCAAACCATATGTATCTGACCATAACCAAACAAGAGGTTTTTTTCACAACTCTAACTCGCTTTTCTGTTGGCCGAGTTCTCAACTCACATGCCTCAGTGGCTGGGCAGTGAGAGGTTTGATGTGGCAATTCCAGGTGCTCTGGAGCAATTACCACACATCTTCACACACACAAAATCCTGGGTTTTTGCAGGGTAGGCCAGGAATGAAAGCCAAGAGCTTGCAACAAATGTTGCAGTCTTTCCAGGCTGGCAGGAGCAAAGGCCTCCATCTCAGAGTGCAAATACTCAGGTGGCTCCTTGAGGGGAAAAAACAGATTAAGCTGATGGAAGATGCATTCAGGGCTCACATGGCTTGCAGAAGTGGCATATAGTGCAGAGGAAACCTGTGCTCAGTAAAGATTGCTGTCAGGCTTTTGGTTTTCCTTTATTTATTTCTTGGAGAGAAAAAAATAATAGAAAAGCAGGCCGTTTTGCTGACTGATACGGAGGGGCTGACTATATGAATGCCACAGTGAAACACACAGTATGGCCATCAAAACTGTGCCTTGGGTGCAAGAGTAACTACTAGCCTCTCCAAGCAGAGTCATCAAGAGGGAACAGGAGGTCTCCTGTGTGAATGCAGTACTTTGTTTAGTGCTCACCTGAAAGATGAGTGAGGTTTGTGATGATAAACAAGCATAAAAACCTTGTCCAGGGGATGTTCACGTGATAGATACTAGTTTACTAGCACTTTCAAGAGAGACAAGCAAGAAGGAAACAGACTGGCATAAAAAAAACTCTGCAAGCTTTTGAATGTTGTTAAGACAGTGCAGAGGACAACAGTGTGCACCTGCGATCAAAGAGCTCTAGTGATTTTAAAAAGGTCTCTCGGGTGGCAGAGAAGTTAGAGTTGCTCAAGGAAAAGAAACAAAGATGACAGGTCCTATAAGCCTGATTAAGTTATCTCCTTAGAACACCAGAGCCTCAGGAACAGCTATGCACATATACCTTTTTTCTTAAAAGGTCTGGTCCCAGTACATAATTTCAAGTATTAAAATAAATTATATCATGTAGCCATCACTTGAAGTTCAATTTATTCTGCAGACAGACATCACTTCACTCTGCCTGGTCCTGAGTTTGCTAGAAGATGCTTGGTTCTGTTATTCTAATGTCAAGCAGACAAACCACATGCCCCGCCTCTCAGGGGCATATGTAGGGGCATTAATTGGGGCTCAGTAGCTCAGTAACCACCACTGTGCAGCTCTCACACAGAACAAGCTCATTTCTGCCCCAGAGATTCTGCAAGACAGATGAGTCCTCTTCACTGTGGGTCTCATGATGGGTAAGAGGAAGAATTGCAGGTGTCTGAAATTAGCTGGACCTTATGAATCAACAGAGTTGATCTGGAGGGTGGATGCATGCCTCTAGGTCAATATAAATGAACATTAAGGACATTTAGGCTGGAGAGAAGGGAAAAGCAGATAGCCTCAAGCCTGACATAGATGCGATACAAAGAATGCAAAACTGACCACAATGGAAATTGTTCTGTGTGAGATCCAAACTGTTTCCCGCAAGTTTAACTGTGACAGTTTGCCCAAGTTTTGACATTCAGAGTCAGAGGCAAAGAGTAATTGAGCTGCTCTGACTTAATAAGGGAATTAAGTATTCAGAAAGCAAAGGTAGTGAGTACCATCTTCCTGGGCTTGAAACTGTTACCAGCTTGAAGCTAATTCTGCTATTCTTCCTATGGCATCACAATTTTTACTTAGGAAATTCATGCTCTATATCTAGTTCTGCACTGTGCTTTGAAACTGAAACCTCTAAAGGGATAGAGAAGGCCTGCAGCTTTCAATTAGGCCAGTTTGTAGTCACCAGGTTTTGTCAGCTTTGGAGTGAAAAAAACTGAGAGAGGAAACCAAAGCACAATTGCTCAAATATGATTTCAGGAGCTTTCTTACTTTTCTCAGTCTGAAAGTGTAACTGCAAATCAGGGGGAACAGGATGATTGGCTGAATTGCTGCTGCTAATTCCTTTTTAGCTTTTAGTTACGGTGTGTTTGGTAATTTCATACGAGCAGTTCATTAATAAACTGGCATCCCAGCACCACTGGAACAGCAAGGCACACTGCAGACTACCAGCTATAGCAAAATAACATTCCTCTCCAGCTTTTATTCTGATACCACTGTTAGCAGGATTGAGGTGGGTTTTTTCCTCCTCCCTGTGCAAAGAACAGTTAAAAGACAGGTATGGAAAGTGTCTCCCTGGCTGCAGCCTGGCTAGGAGGGGCCAGTTTTCTTTTGCTACCAATGGCAATGTGCAAGGAGAAGCGCCCACCTGGCAGAGTTTCACTAGCTGAAAAGGAGAGGCTACACACAGTAGTTTTAGCTCAGAACACAGGAGGCTTGCCAATACATTGACTGTATATCGCTGGCATTCAAGCAGTTAAACACAACTGCGAGCTCTGGAAGATTTCCCACTCCTTGCTAAAGCTTCTCCCCAGTACACTGGTAACTGGTAAACAGATGGTATAACAGATACGGTGTCAGCTCCCTCCTTGTTGGAAATGCAGCTATCCAACATTTAGTCAACCTGCCTGCAGTGAGAAATGACTGAATTAGAAGTAAAAACATGCTTCCATTTCCCTTTCAGTTTTAACTACTGCGCATACACAGTCTGTGCCTTTTGTATCTCTAACAGAGTCCAAAATTCACTTTTCCCAGGGGAATCTCTCTGTAACTCTCCCATCCTGGCTCTTGTGGCAAAAGGTAGTAAGAACTCCCCCTTTTTCAGTCTCCTACAACCAGTCTAGGATAAACAGTCATTCAGACTGGCAGCATTTTCCTCCTCCAAGCTGTATCCAAGGAAGAATACAGACACTGCAAACAATGTCATGAACTCCAGCACTCACCAACCAGCAAGACTGCCAGAAGCATCTGGCACTATTTTGAGGAAAAGTTTTCAGTTTGTTTCTAGTTGGGCTTCCTCTGTGCCTCGCTGCCATCTCTGACTCCCCTCTAGCCCCTTGCTGCAGCTTTAGCAAACTCTGCTTTTTGATAAACATTTCTTGCACCCTCCACCAACTCCTTTGTTCTCTCCTATGACTCCCACATCACATTTCCCTAGCTGTAACCAGTTTCATTGGCCTCCCACCACCTTTCTGTCCTCTCATAATGTCCTCTTATTCCTCTTCCCTCCATGTAAGGCTTTATTTCTATAATACCGTGCTTCCCTTGTTGCCCACTTCCCCCAAAGCTCTGTCTCAAAGCCAAACAAAATCGCATCTTGTTCTGAATTCTGCACTTCTAGCAAAGCATACATTTTCTTTTGCAAATGCCTTGTATCGAGACATAACTATGATTTGGAACAACTTGCCAAGCAAATCTCTGTTTTCTTTATGTACCAAGCTCTTTAAAAGTCACTTGACATGGATAAAAAGCACAAGGTTTTAAACGGGCTCCACTACTTTTGCCAGAAATGGATACAGCAAGGTTTGGGGAATTTTATGTGTGTGTTTTTAGTTCCAGGCTAGTCAGTATATTATGGAAAACAGACCTGCCTCCAGTTACCTAGAGACTGCATAACTGGGGGGGGACGGTTCAAGTGACACTGTAAAACCACTCACAGGAATACCATTCAATTGCTCAGTTCAGCAAACCCTGTCAGTGGATTTTCCTTCCTTACAAAAAATTGCACTTGCCTGTTCATTACTTCCCATATTGCATAAGAAAAAGAAAAGAAAAAGGAAAAAGCTTTATTAATTTATGGAGATTTACACCCTTGCTAAGTCTGAGATTTAAACACACAATTAAGTCAGAAAAGTCAAAATTATATTTTTTCTGCTTCCATTCCTTTATCTATTATTTCCCCATCATAAAGGTGTGCTCTCTTTCCTGTGAGCTCTGACATCAAGCACATATGGACAAAAAGCTTTGTTATTTCCAGAATGCTGCTGCAGTGCCAACTTCAGCAGCTCAGCCTCACAGCCTTCTCCTGTCATACAGCAAAGTATTTATTGCTACTTTCACATGAGTGTACTGTGCCCACCCAAAGAGTAAAGTTTTTCTGCTCTGCTTCAGTTCCTAAAGCTTGGCTCCTTTTCCAGAGAGGCCAAATGCCTGTAAACACCCTCCCTTCTCAGGGAGCTGCACCTTTGCAAAGTAAACAGCGTTCATGTAGGTGCCTTAAATACGTGTCCAAGTGCCTATCTTTAGGCACCTGAGCCTGGAAATGCCAGTCTGAGTGAACAGGCCCTGCTTGTGGCATGAATCACTCTACAGAGCAAGGTTAGGACAGAGGAGTACCCGACTGTTAATTTAATTCTCTTAACCATCTCACTGCTTAAATGAGAAACCCAACTGGGAATCTTAGTTACAGTAATATACTCACCAAACATATTGTATTCATTTGAATTACTTTAGGAATAGAATCACCAGCCAGGAGAACAAAAGCAATCCTGCACAAAATGGATAAAGGCTTCACAGCCTGGTATAAAAGGAATCCTCAGAACGCACCACATTTGGATCCGAGGACTCCCATGGGTTTCTTTAGCCACAGAGGTGCCAGAGGCCCAGCAGCAGGCAACTGGCAACACCACATTGCCAAACCTACTCCCTTTCTCAGATTTTCTTAGCTAGCTTCTTTTCTACCTTCATTCAGATGACAAAGTATTTGAGCATGAATTATCACCATTATGGATATGTGATTTTATGCCTTCAGTCTCCATTCTCCTGCTGCACACAGGTCACCTGATCATCCACTTCAGCAAAGGAGGAGCGTGCCAGAGCTGACAGTCCATATCTTTCATAATCTCCTTTTTGGTATGATAGAGGGGGACATCTTTTAATCTTCTTCAGTTCCTGCCCTTCACCCAGTAGAATCAAGACTGAGAGAAAATGGAATGTAAACTAGCAGAAACTCTTTGGAAAAAAACAATTACAGCAGAGGCAGGGCTGCTTTCAAGCTTAAGCCGCTCTGCACATCCTGGTGGCAGCCAGAAGTAAACATAAATAGCAGCCATCAGACAGGCTACAGGTAAGGATGCACTAGTTATAAAACAGACACATTTGCGAGGGAAAATACAGAGATCTGAAGATAAGCCTAGTTTTGTTTTTTGAGTTTGACCTAGCAGCTTCCCAAGACTGCCTTTTGAGACACCAGCTTCCGTGTACCCTTACAGCTGCAAAGGACAACCTCAGAAAAGAGAAGAGAAACATTTAGAAAATTTTTGCATAAAACCATTCCCAGACAGAGCTCTCTGTAGAGTCCGGAAGGACAGGCGATATCATCGGTTTGCCAGGTCTGACAAAGCAACACAACTGCTTAGATGTGGCTGTGTTTGTTTGTCTCACTGGTAGCACAACCCTGGATCCTGCTGTCACATGCCTCTGAGCACTTCAGGCCAGGGAATGTCTCTCAAGATCGTTGGTAAATTCTTATCTGTATTACAGTTGCAGAGGTGACGCTTGCAGACGTAACCCTGAGCAAATCTGAGCCAGGCGGTAACCCTGGTAATTTGGAGGGGGATGGGGAGAACAGCAGCAGCCAGCTGGGAGCTGATCAAGATGCCTCATGCACAACCATTTGCCTTCTACAGCTGCTAGGGCTCAAGCTAGGACCTGTACTCAGCAAGACAGGTTATGAACACACAAAAGAAAGGTGATTGCTGCCTGAAAATGCTTCTTGAATCCTTGATGCCACAAAATAATATTTCTTTTAGCTCCCTTTTCTTGATCTGCACTCCTCAGTGCTGCTGCAGTGGGGCCTGATTTGTGCTTAGAACTAGCTGACATATTGAATGAAAAAGCACACTTGAAAAACACACCCTTTTGTGCTTATTTCAGAACCTGCCAATGTGTTGTCATGGTGGCCTTTATTCACACAATACCTAAGGCCCCCGATGTGCTTCACCAATGAGAAGATCCTTCTCTCTGATTATTAGAATGCAGTGATGTCAGCTGAGCATGCCTGTCACAAACAGGAGGTAGCACCATTAGCATAGAACATCATCAAAAGACACTTAGACAAATTTGTCTCACCTCAGGCTCGCCCCGAGCTACCAGATCAGTTGACTACTTTCTGCTGCTCGGTTCAGGTGCAATAACTCTTCCAGCTGTGATAACTCAGCGAGACACCTGAACCCAGTCAATATTCCACTGGGGTGAAATATTTCAGCCCTCTCACAATAAGCACAAAACTCACATGATTAGTCTACATTTACTCCTCTTAAGTAGTTTTGCTTTCCCCTGCCTGCATATTGCTCCTTGATCTCTAAAAATCTGAGGAGTGGAGGACACCATTGGGAAACATATAAAACTTATCTTCATTTAGCACTGAAGACAAAGTTTATAAAAGTAAAGGAAGAGTACAGCCAGACCTGGCTTTTTTTTTTTTTTCCCTTCTCATAAACAGCTAAAATTAGCCAAAACCTATAACTTCAGGGGAAAGGGGGCTGATGAGGAGTGGGGGGCAAATGCTGAACTATTCCCATGTCAAGTCACATCTAATGAAAATGTTTGGTCAGGAAGAATAGGAAAATTTTTTTAAACAATGTTAAGGTTTTATACTAACATTTTCTAACTGTAATCATTTCAGAAATGCTGATATGCTTCATTTCCACATTATTACACATGTCAGTGTTTTACTATAACACAGAATTTTTTAACTGACTAAAAATTAAAATGAGGAAAAGAAGTTAAAAATATTAAATAGATTGAAGACTGAATGTTTCACATTTATACAAAACATTTAGAATTCCCACTGTGCCATTTTTATGATTTGACAACTAATCCAGGAAATCCTGGTTGTAGGAATGCCATAATTCATGCACCCAGTCTATTTGCTGAAGTTCTAAATTGAAAATGCTGTCTTCTTTCTCTGAGGTAATGTCACCTCACCTTGAACAAAGCCAGCAGAAAAACAAATTGTGGGGTGTCTACCAATTCACCCTGTGTGAATGCCTATTAACCCATTTTCCTTATAGTGGTGTTGATGTTGGCACCTGACAATAAAGTGCTCTCAAATCCAAGAGAAAACTGTTTTAGAGCACTGCTTTCTTCACGCATCTCTGGAGAACTAATCTGAGAAAGCTCCTCTGAGGTTTTCAACCAAGAGACAAAAGTACAGCATTTACTAACACTTTGCTGCTATGTCCCAGAAAAGGACTTTTCACCAGCTGAGATACACTAAGAATTATTACCATCAATTGTCTTCTCAAGGAATAGGCATCTTAGATACAAGAAAAATCTCCACTCCCTACCTAATCACCTATTCAGCTCTGCACAAAGCAGGCAGTGGATAATATGAAATGAAACTGAGAACAGCTCTCATTTTCCTGGGCAGCTAAAGTGCAGTTTTAAATGTGTAATAGATATTTTGCCTTTACCGTTAACAAGCAGAGTACATAAAGTATGACTGCCTTGATACCTGCTGGGCACTTGAGCTTAGACTTTCATTAACTACCTCGTTAGCAATAAGAGATACACAGTGTGCTGCATTATGAAAATTGTTATGAACTTGTGCTTTTGGGAGCTACTGTATATCAGCTATATGTCTGTCTCTTGGAACTACAGTCTTACTCTAGGTAATCTAATCAAAATGCTAGCAAACCTGTTTTCATATGATCACAGAAAAAAACCCTGCACATTAAGAAACACAAGTGATAAGCAACAGATACTCCTAATGTCCTTTCATGCACATTAGAGTGATGCTGAAGAAGACATCTGTATTTTGCAGGGAGCAGCCGCAAAATCAGCAGACATGACTGCAGTCAAGAAATCACAATCCAACACTCGCAAAGGCTGGAGTTAGTATCTCCAGTAGCTCAAATTTTGGTTATTGATCAGCCCCACCTTCATCCCCACTTATTTTGAGCAGGCTCCTTACACCAAGCAGTACCACACAAAGTCAAATGTTAACAGTTGCTGAGCATCTAAAAATCTCTCAAAGTCAGGAGTGAGAGTCCCATTCTAGGAAGCATTAAAAAGTATGGAAGAGTAGAAAACATTCTGAGGGGGTGGGAACTCAAACCAAGTTGAGTTTGAGAGAAAGGCTGCTTGTTTACTCCTCATGCCTTACCACAAGTAGCTTTTCAATCCTATGGACCTCCTCAGCTGAGTCTCGTTTTGAGGGGCACTGGAGTAATCCAGAGAAAACTGCTAATATTGGACACTCAAAGAATACAAGGCCCATCAGCAATTTGCTTATTGACGGCAATTCGCAGTTTTCACTTCCTTGGTTGATTGCTTGGGGTTTATTTTTTTTTTAAATACCTTTTAATCTGTCTTCCATATTTTCCTGTATCATGTATATTTTTCCTCTGGGTTCTTATATGTTCCTTGTTTTGTTCTCAGATCACCATTTGCCATCATTAAAATTTTATCCTGAAATTTAGGAAATAAGAGTTGCTGCAGGCCTTGAAGATTCAAATCCAAAAATAACTCAATCATTGGAGGAGGTAAAGGGATGCATTTTTGTTTCGTTTGAGGACTTTTTAAAAATTTTTTCTAGTTGAAAAGCAGCTTAAGATCCTCATGTATATGTCACAAGTTTCCATTTTAAACACCATGCTCATAGGCCTGAGAATCAGAGGAATAAAAGCACTGAGACATTGTTTTTCCATCCTAACAACACGAAGAATAAAATATTTCTCTCAATATACTTGGCGGAAAAAATAATGGTTCTTGGACAGGAATTTAATGCACCGAGTTTAAATTCTCTGCAAATCAGGACTGCAGAATTGCCCACCTTTGAAACAGTAGTTCATAACAAAAGTAATGCATCTTTAACTGGAACACTAAAAGTGATGCCGTTGGGAGAGAGACTGAATGCATGTAAATTAAAGACGTATTGCAAGATTTAATCAGTCCTGTCCAGCATTTATGAGCGTTCTTAAAATATGAGATCTGAACAGACATCATCTATCTGAATAGGTTTGTTTAAAGTTAAACGTTGTTTATTAAATATTATTTATGCACTGTTAAACCTCAGGGAGAAATATTAAATGTGTCTGGGATTCACAGAGTACACAAAACAGGCACTAAAATTGTACAGTTTGATATATAACTTCCTATAGTGGATAAATCTGCTAACATCTGTTAAGTATGTAGAAGACTTATTACATTTTCATATGGTTTACTTATGATGGAGATTTCCCGATTTGGCAAACAAAGCCTGACTATGGGGAAAATTTATTTCATTATTTTAAACCCTTTTAATACAACCTTTGGAGGATGCATGAATATTTCCTCACTACCTTCCCTGTCACCGGATAGGGAAGAATAGTCCCTGAACTGTTAAACTGGCTTAAGTAGAGAATTTGTGTCTCATGTCTTGTTTAGAGGATGGAATCTTGGTATTTCTCCTGGCAGTTCCCAGAGCAAGGTACAATCCTGCATATTTGCTCTCTCGAGAATTTTGCTAATGGATTCAGAGAGTCAACAGAGATCCTAATAGAGTGCAAGACCCTCCCAGCCTCTGTGGGAGAACTCAGCAGGTTCTCCTCCCAGGGCATAGTGAAGTCAGACATTTATTTTGGCATCCAGAAAACTCTTTTTGAAATCTGTAAGAAACTTGGTAGGTTCCCATAGTCTGGGAAACTGATGGAATACTATATTTTTTTTTCTTGCCATCAGGCAATAATGCTCTATGTCAGAAGTAGAAATGGAAAATTTGGGCACAGGGAAGTCCTGTTTTTAGGAAGTAAGGGAAATCCAGTTGCCTTCCTCCCGCTTCATGTCTGTAGTTCTTGTTCATGTAAATAAACAGTTAAACTTCATCAGCAACAGTGAAATCGATCTCCCTTGTTTTAGATGAACACTTGAAAGAAGCTCAATTCAGAAACCAGACAAAGCTCAGATTTTTCCCATTCAACGCCAGAGATGTGCATCTCCAGTACCTATCAAGAACATGGCTGAAAGGACAAGAACAAAGGGCTACTCTCCAGAAGCCTAACTAGCAGTTGCTGTCATTTACTTTATCACGTGAGCAATCAAGAGAGGCTTTTAGCCCAGGAATTATTATAAATAGGTAAAATATTTCTTAAAGAAAAAGATCATTTAACACCTAGCAAGCTCTCCAGACATATCACTTATGATCTTGGGCTAATAAATCCTTTCCTTGAAATGGGCGTACTTACATAAACAATCTTTTTTTCCTTTTTTCTGACCCTTACTACATTCCTTTAAACTTTCTTAGAAAATGGGGCTCAGTTTTAAGGTGAATATTTGTTATAAGGAATTTGTAAATGGTTCCGAGAAGACTGTAGGAACAGGTTTATCTTGGGAGGAATCTAGCCATATGGGATAACATTCAACAGTTTAACTGAAATGCCGATTTATCAGTACAGACCTCTGCTTCCACAGTTACTTCTTTCTGGAGAATTATTATAGGACAATACCTCTAACTCTAAATGGCTGCTCTCAGCCATACAAACACTTAATGTAATGTCAATTCAATTCTTCTTTTAGACCCCTTAAATCCAGCTTCATCCCAAACTCTCAGTCATGATTCGATGTCATAACTCACCAAGGTCTCCAGGACAGAGAGACCTGTTTTCATCATTTTTTAAGATTTTACTGGGTTCTCTGTAGACTGACCAGTGTCAGAGATTGACAAACAAGTATGTGTACTGATAAAATGGACAGTTTCCTGCTAACAGACTTAATATCTCAGCATCCTGGGGAAAAAAACCATTAATTTGAATGTACAAAGCCCTGGTTCTGTTACTGTATTTATTATTTAACATTTGTGTGTTAGAACCACAGATGGGCAAGCAACAAGCAATAGCTATTGGGGAAAAACATTATTGCTCCTTGTACAAATACATCCCTAAGATAAGTTACAATATTCTCCTGCCAAAATGGAACAGATAATGATTTTCTTGCAGTCTGAGAAGTCCCAGATCACAGATGGCCAGCAGTGGCTCAAGTAATGCTAAGCAAGGAACAGCTGCTAACAATGAGGAAATTGTGCTTATAAGGCCTGATTCAATGCCCGTTGAAGTCAATGAAAATCATATAAACAGCCGTGAGTGCCCTACTGGCACTATTCTTTGGCAAGAAGCCAAAAATCAGATAATAAAATATTGTTAAATTCCCCCTACCAGAATACTCACTGCTTTCACAGGGGAACAAACTTTGATCTCCAGGCAAGCCTAGAAGCATCCTAGTGAATGCAGCTGCATTTAAAATACTGAGGTATGTCAAAATAAAAGTATTACATATCTTACAGAGGATTATGTTTTCATTTAGAATGACTAGACATTAAGGGGTCTAGGTGATTTTCTCCCAGATCACAGGCACATTGTAGAAAAAACAGTACCTAATTTTGAAAGACCTGTGGTGTGGTAATACCTGTAATCCTTCCTTTCATTACATGTTTATTAGGAAATTACACTACTCTTGGTTAGAGCACCAGCATCGCTATTCCTATTAACTTGCATCTATAAGGAATGTATAAGAGATCAAGTGTCTGCCTTAAGTGTTTTGTAGTCATTGCTTTATATGGATGAAGGTGGCTACCAACCGACAAGGAAGAAGGTCAGAGTGCTAGAGACAGCTTGGTTTTTGGAACACCATACAAAATAAACCTCTTGTGGGTTTTCTTAAACCAACAAGTGTTAAGTGGCAGATATCCAATTTTTAAAGTGCTCAGAAGGAGCAGCACTGAATGCCTAAACATAACATTTACAAACTTTGTATCCCTGTCCTAACCAGAGTTCAGTGCCGGACAAGAGGATGGAGCAGATCCTCCTGAAAATGCCGTATGTTAAGGCACATGAGAAATAATGAGGTGATTGGTGACAACTACCATGGATTCACTAAGGGCAAACCATGCCTGACAATACTGGCGGCCTTCTAGGATGGGGTTACAGCAATGGTGGACAAGGAAGGGGCAACAAACGCCGACTACCTGGACTTGTGCAAAGCATTTAACACTGTCCTGCAAAATATCCTTGTCTCCAAACTGGAGAGGCATGGATTTCATGGATGGGTGGGTAAGGATTTGGCTGGATGGTTGCACTCAAGGAGTTGTGGTCAATAGCTCAATGCCCAAGAGGAGACCAGTGATGACTGACATTCCTCAGGAGTTGGCACAGGAACTGGCACTGTTTAACATCTTTGTTGGCAACTCCTCTCCTTTCTGCTGCAGAGTCTGTTTGTGTTCCATAAATGCACAGGTGAATGCACACCTGAAGTCAGGTCATATGAAGTGAGGAATCACTTCTGCTATTTGCATAGGCTGAAGGCAGGCATAGTGCAAATAACTCTTTGCAGCTGTATCAACATGCTCCAATTTCTATTTGCATTGTCCAAATCATCCTGTTCTGAGGCTTCAGAAGGAGCCGGAAGAGGTGGCTAATCACCAGATTTGCTAATTATGTTGTTACAAAAAATGTAAAAGATTGGACTGGGAGCACCAAGGGACTAGAGGAAGCCTCAGCAATGATGAGTGTCATGGAGCTCAGACTCCCCAAGGGAAATATAGTAACCAGCATAAGATGGGTGCTAACACCAAGGGAGCCCTGATGGCATTTCTGACTGTACCTGTCACTCACAGCATGCACCCGCCACTCCTGCCACCTGGGACTGACAATTTTGGTTCAGAGCCAGCTTGAAAGGACACTTCTGTTGGGGAGCTCCTCCTCAGGGATAGCATTGTGTTCCTGCTGAGTGAAAGGTCTTCTGACTGGTCTCACACTGCCAGGCAAGATCCCCAGACATCTCCCTGCCCAGCACAGACCTGGCCTGAAGCCCTGTTGCTACCACTACTGCACCATTATATTCTTTAGGGAGAGCAGGAGCTTTCCCAGAGCGGAATAGTCTTCTACAGTTGCTGATTTAGGCTGCCCTGGGCAAAAAAGACCAACAGCATAAGACAGAAGCGCTCCTGCTAAGGCTACCACCTTCTACAGAGGAAAACACACCTTTTGTCATTTTGGTTGAGAGCTGGGCAGCTCTAGGCAACTCCATTTTGATTTTTCAGTCTGCCATGATACACTGAGAGAATCGTGTCTGCCCCAGAAGCTGACACGCAACCTCTGTCCTATAGCATCCTAAGTGGAAATGTTTGCCAGGAAAAAGATAAAAAGAAAAAGATAACCTCCAGAAACCAGTTATGGATGATGTAAATGAAGGCACTGCAGGATGCAGGAGGATGAAGCCCCACACACTGGCCTCACCAAACGTCCAGACAAGGGTTTTCATGTGGGCAGAACAGTTCAGGTTTTCCACACTAGCACACACTCTTACACACCCAGCCAGTGCCACACAAAAACCAAGTAAAAGATTTCCCTCCCACACAAATGAGTTTGCTGAGACAGGCTTCACCTCTTTTTGAGAACACCAGACCAGAGGATAAGGACCCTCAATTACACTTTTAGGATATGTTTGGGTATCCTGAACTCTGCCCAGGTTCCTGAGAGAGTTGACCCTCTCTCCTGAGGGCCTTGAACCTAAAGCACCAAGATATTAGTGTCCAACAGGACAGTTGTTGTCCGTAGCACAGCAAGGGATTAAATTTGGGTTTCCCGAATTATAGATGTGCCTTGAGACTACTGGACCAGCCTCACTTGCTAATAATTAGAAGTTTAATGGTATTACTGAAATTACAACCAAATTTTACTCAGTTAGACTGATCAGTATCTAATTTTGAAAGTAGTTACATGTACTGACAGGATGATTACAGCTTTATTCACCCATTTTAGACTCAAATTTAAAATAAAATACACTGAGATTGTATCACATGATAAATTGCAGTCAGCTCTTAAGTCTAATTCTTTCAGATTTAATTCTAACATTGTGAAGCTGACAGCATCATGCAGCTCGAAAGACGAGTATTATACACTCCTACAACAGAAGCCTGACAAAGGGACAGGTAACACTTGCTTTGAGGCCTGGAGGGTCCCAAGCTACTGGCTCCAAAACCACAGTCTGGCTACTGATTCACTTTAAAAATCTGTTGAAAACTCACGTGCATGTACTTAAAAATTCTCACTCGTATTCTTAGCTGAGAGAGACTAGCATAACAATGATTGTATGTATGGCTTAGAAAAATCTTTGGACTTAGTACCAATGAATTTTCCAGTAACGCTGTGCAGCTGAGCCCATGACAGCAGAAGTGCCCAATCTGACACATGAAGAGAACCAGGCAGGTAAATGGTTCCAAATTGTCCTATCTTGTTTCTAAAATTATCTTTCTACTAAACACAACCTACAGAAAAAGAAATGCATTCTATATAGTGATTTTGGTTGTCACCAGTTCAGAATGACCTGCTTAACCCATGTATGTTTCCATTCATATATAAAGCAATTCTCACATATGTGTGGCAGCAATGCACTGTTAACACATCTCCTTGCATTTAAAAACAAACTTGTGCACGTACGTATCTTGCAAGTGCCCTTGACACAAGTTTTCATAACACAGCTGTACGCATCCCACGCGTGAAGTTTGTATCTGCACTCTGAAGCTGCTTCCGCATTTACTTTCCCTTTGGTTTTCCAGTAAAGTTTCGTGTTTGCTTTTCTAAGCCTGCTTTTATTTGAACTTGTTTAAATGTTGGCCTTCACGGGAGAGAAGAGGCGACTGTAAGAGAGTTTGTGCCCTCTGGTGTTCAGCGCTGGATACTGGAGCCCCGAAAGGCCGCGGCTCGGTGCTACCGCAGCATCCTCCCCTCACCGAGCCTTGGCTGCCTCTAACGCACCTCACTTCAACAGGCTGAAGTACCTCCCCTGCTCTGCTTCACTATAGCGTTCTCAGCAACCTACTGGGCAGAGATCAGGGTCTCCTACTGAGATCATCTGCACACTTTACAGGCAAGATTTTAGCTTTGGGAATGATTTCAGCAAGATCTGTATCAACTCAGCAGTTTCCAAAACTGACGAAAACTCTGAATGTGGCATGACTTTGTGTTTTCATTAGTTCAAATCAGCAAAAAAGTACAATGGGTAACTTCAGAAAAACAAATCATTTATTGACCAAATTCCTTGAGTCCCAAGGCTAAGGATATACTCTTTAGCCTATACTAAAATACAGAAGCTACAACCAGCATGATTTTCAGATGGCTGGTTCACATTTCCTGTTACCATGACTGTAGTAAATTCTTCAAAATCCCAACTAAAATCAAATTTGTGGGCGTAACATTAATACTCAGTTATGCCCACAAGCATTAAATCTTTGTCAGAGATTACTCAGTTACCAATTTCATCAGGCAAATTCTGAATAGAAAGCCGAGCTTACTCTCCTTCTGAAATCCAACCAGTTTCTACAGTTCATTCAAAAGATGATCAGATGTAGAGTTGTTCACTGTGGTGAGACCGAAGGTAGTTTGCAAGGATTTTAGTGATCACAGTCCTCAGTCACCACCACTCCACTGTCTAAGCTATATATACCTGCTGTATTGTCATTGCTCAGGAGCTCTCATTTTGGAAGAACAGTTCACCTCGGCACCTATGACTGATAGGGATACCAGAGAAGTCTACCCCCTATTATGTGGAGCATCCAAACCCAAATAACAGTAAGGGAGTTTTTGGAGGAGTCCAGAGGCATCTGTGTCTATGACCTCTCTAACAGTCTCTTCTGCTCTGCTTGCACCCATGAACCTGCTACAACAGCTCCTCTCTGCTTTGCACTGGCTGCAGGCAATTTTAAACTCATATTCTGACTTAACTAAGCAAGGTCCTTTTATTTATCCTTTTGGAGGAACCATTTTCCTCCAGTTCTCACAATCTTCCCAGTGTTCTGATGGAGTCATATCTTCTCATGGTGCTAAATGAAAAAAAAAATACCAAAGAGTGCTGAAGATCTCATTTACAAAGGTGCCTGAATCTCAGCAAATGAATCTTGCATGATGACATTCAAAAGAGTAAGTTACCAGTTTTCACGTTTGTAAGAAACTGCACTAAAAAAAGAAAAAAGCTCATAGAAATGCAAAAAACAGAAGTAAAAAAAATTTAAAAAGGAAAAAGGGCAAGAGTTAACAAAGAATCTGAACTCAATAAACAGTTTCAGTGGAAAGTTAGGAGCCTAAACACTGAATCTGAGCCTAATAGCCGTTTGCTACAATTATATTCACTTGAATGTTGAGCACTGTGTCATTAGATGAGAGCTTTCAGACAGCGCACTGCAGTAATAATTCACAAAGTGTTTACATTTGAACAAAGCCTTCTCTTGTGTGTTCTTCTAACCGTAACAGCAAATTTAGACATTTTATAAACACAGCAGATTTGTTTTTAATTAAGGAATTTCACAGCAGTGAACTCTGATCACTTAATATTTCAAATCTGAAAACATCAGTATTACAGCATGTTAAGAGATTATTCCCCGTGTACTTCATTCTCGGTATGAGTAACATTGCGCCCCAAAAACTGCCACAGTGCCAGCAGATGCTGCACAAAGAGAGTGGCAACATTGTCCCTCCCTGCGGCTCTGCAAGAAAGCTGTACCTGTGACTCAGGAGAATATGTGCAGACACTCTGCTTTTAGGAATGATCATGATCAGCTTCTGCATCCCTGAGAAATTCTGTATCTTTTAAGCAAAGCATAGCTGAAATCAATACTCGGCTGCCAAGGAAAGTGGAGGGATTGTGCTTTAGTGCTGTGGGATTCATTTTCATGACTGTCAATCATACCATAATTTTCACAATTCCAGCACTGCAATCTAACAAGTGCAATAATCTGTGGCCCAGACCTCTTGCCAAGCAGGAGTGAGTTAAGGTGAAAGACTAGGACATGAGAAAGGAGGAAAGGAGTGTATGTTTCACCTGATTTGACCAGTATGCAATTTACACTTGAAAGGAAAACTGGGGAAAGCTCGATCTGGTAGAAACAGTTGGCAGCAGGGCCTGTTTGCAGCTAAGAAGCCAAAAGAAGGATTGTATGGCAACAAGGCTTCTGGTTCCTGTATGAATTTCAAATCACAGCATTATGTTTAACCTCAAAACATCTGAAAGGAAACGATGAACAAGCATCAATCACCAATTAGTCATTATTTCTTGGACAGTGCATGGAAAACAAAGATGCTGGGTCAGATCAGAATTTTGTAGCTTCTGTCAAAGCCATGCGGCTTTCCTCAGCAGCCCCTGGCTTTTCTATTCCAGCTGGACATACCCAGGATGGCACATGAAGCCCACATGAAAGGTGGGAGGTCTTACCCTGGACTGAACTTTCAAGTATCTCACATCAGCTGGGGCACACACCCTCACCAGCAAGAAGGCTGCTTCCAGTGCCTACCTGGCTACTAAACCAGAAGGTTGTTATCGATCTCAGCATGCCCTCTACCATTCTTGAACATTTTCTTCCTCAGTCCTGCATTGTTACAACCAGGCTTGTTCAAGCAAGACTATGAAGTCTTTCCAGATATTCTAAAACCTGCCTAAAACAGGACAAGAAAAGGGAACTTCCCTGGACCAGTTGCTCCACTGGTAATGATGCCTTGAGTGGCTACCTAGAAACAGAAACTAGACAGGAGTAAGAGAATAAAGGTAGGTATTTATTTGAAAGGCCTTCAAAGGTACACCCTGGGGAGCCAGAGGCTGCTTCCAAAATGGACCCCAAGATGGACGAGTCACGAGTTCTCCGCACTTTTATAGGTTTGGTCCATTTGCATATCAGCATAAATTCGCCAATTAAAACTTTAGCTAATGATGTAATTTCTTCCATTTCTCCACCTTTCTTGCGCCACTAGTTTACACTTTTTGGGCCTAGGACAACCTCAGTGTCCTTGAATAACAAGCTTGGAGAGGCTTTGTTGTGTCTATCTGGCCTAAGAGAGCAGCTAACAAGCTACGAGAAACTTCAGAGTTACACACTAAGCAATCCAGAATTTGAAAAATATAAAAGTTAAAGCCTAAGGCATCAGTAACAGCAAATATGAAACAAGACAACCCCATGCAGTCTGTGAGCAACCTGCAGGCTGAAATTACAGAGACGGTGTACCATCTCTGTCACAGCTTCTGTCATACTCCCTCAATTTCTGCTTGCTTAAAGGCTTTAATGATACTATTGGCAAAACCCCTCCATTTAAGCTTAAACTCATCCTTTAATAGCACAGATGGTTTACTTGACCTTTAGCATCTAATCTGGATTTCTGTGACTTAGCATGTGTCCTCTATGAAGTCCTAGCACTGTGTGGAGCAGCACAATGCTGACCAGTGGTCAGGAACTCTTTGCTCTGCCTTCTGCAACTCAGGGGTAATTTAATCCTTTACCCTGTGAACCTCCCCAGGTCTGAACACTGCCTCTGACACTGATGATGAGGACTGCAGGAAGCATGGAAAACAGGATACCACAGGAGCACACTGACAGCAAATGTTTGTGTCATTGTTCAAAATAAGCATGTAATGCTTATTGTATTACAGAATTTAATAAGATATAATAAGCTGCAATCAGATATTTCAGGTATAATATTAAGTAAATGCATTATAAATGCTGGAGAGTAGCTAGAATTTATTAAACTGGATGATGTTGTTAAACGATATTTACTGCTAAAAGCAAAGATTTTTGTTAACTTGGCACGCAAAACTGACAATGTGTCTTCAGAATAGTTTTGTTTGCAGACAAAATCATATATTACCATCTTTTTTCATCAGTTAAAATGATGAAAATACACAACAGATTTTTTCCAAACTAATAAAAATTGCTAACAACTGAAAATATACAGTTGTCTAACATATAAACCACATACGTGACTTGCTGTGGCATTACCTGACTGCCAAAGCTCATGAGATTTTCCATGTCCACTGTCATTCTGGCTATGTTTGGACAGAAGCTGTTTCTGTAACACTTCAAACTAAATCTGTTCCAGGAAGAGTCTGGAAGAAGAAGTATACAGTACAGTTTCTTAATCACATATTTATTAACAAAAAAAAAAAAAGTAAACCACCAGGACAATCTGTTATTAGTTGCACTGGAACACAGCAAACCTGTAGCATGGGCAGTGAATCAAGATATAAAATTGCCCGATCTGCTCTTTCTACTCTTATATATGAAATATAGAAAATGCTTCCCACAGAACTCCATTGGCAAAGTCTTATAATCAAAGAGCTTGCAAGCTAGCTGCTCCTACTCTGGCAAAACAACACGAGAGAAATAATATCCACAGAGAGTCCACACCATGAAGACAAAAGCAGATAAACTGCATTACTCCAGGGGGTAAATTATATTTGGTAATATACAGCAGTTGCCTGTAGAGGATAAAATCTTTTCCTCATATCTAACTGCAAAAATTGTCCCATGAACTAGTGAAGATTAATTTTTGGTCAATTTTTTTCTTTATCTTTTAAACCTTTCTCACTCCCACAATGACATCAAACCCCCTAATGTCTTGTGTATGAAAGATGACATGTGTTGCAGTTACACTGGACTTAGGTATTTGTTTGCTGACTGGTCTGAACATGGGAGGACTGACCACCTGGAGGCTCTCGAATACAGTGTCACATGGTTGAAGTTTGCCTAATAGTTTGGGTTTTTTTTCTTTGGGAACTTCTTTGGGTCTTTATCTTCCATCAGCATTGCAATGGAAAGTAACAAAACTAATTCTATTTTAAATTTCTATCCCTTTTCAAGCTTTGACTAAATTTAGCCTGAGAGTTCAAAAGTCAGAGAGAGAAGAGGGAAAAGGAAAGGCAGAGGGAAGAGACCCAGACACACTGCAGCGCAGCTTCCTTAAGAAACTAAGCTTAAGTGTGGCTGGATTCTTCTGTGCCTGGTACGTATCACTGCTGCGCAGGGCTATGCACTGTCCTCTATCTCAGATAAGTGTCTCCAGGTGACTTCTAAGGGGCCTACCCACGCTCCACAATTTCTCAGCAGCCAAGTGCGTGCATCCGCACACTGGATTTTCACAGCGGGGCACAGCTGCTAACGACAGCCAGCAGTGAAGCCAGCCTCATTTCAAACTGAAGAACAGTTCAGTTCTTCAGTGGAACTGAAGAACAAAGAGTTTATGCTGAGCATCTTGGCAAGTTTTGCTTCCTGGTGCTGTGCCCACAGGAAGGCACAGTCGGCACGCAGAACACAACAGTGGAGGCAGAGAATGGGCACCATTGTCTCGTCAGCTGATTGTAGAGTATGTGATGCACAGGCTAGGCTGTGAACTAATGAGGCTTAGCAAGAACATCACTGAAAGAGATGCAATTTAGCTTATCAACAAATAAGCAAGCAAAGGTATAGTGACAGATCATTATGCTAGCAAACAAGACAAAAAAGTCATCAATAAAGGAGAATGCAAAGAAAAATAAGGTTTTTGTGTTAGCTTTCCTCATGTGTTTTAGTTTTGTTTCTCAGTCTGTGCCTCCAGATACAAAAATAAAGTAAAAGTAGAATTAATCAGGTCAACTGTACAGTTTGGGTTGTGCCTCAGAACGCAGATTGATTATGCCTGCATGGGCAATGTTCCAGAGAAGTTTCTCAGTCACAGCAATAAAACAGGTGTTATATNATGAAAGGTGTTAAGAGAGAGCTCTGCTTAACCAGCTCCTGGTACAAACGAGGGTTACAAAGCCTTAGGAGGGCCTCCAAGAGTTTGCTCTGCAATATTTTCAGCTGGCAGATAGGAAGGCAATAGAGCTATGCTCTACTGTAGTCACCCAGCAGGCTAAAAGACACAGTAACTAATAAATAACAGAGGCATTTAGTAACTGTAACTGCTTTCCCAAGAAACAGTGGGACATGCCCCCCTACCCCCAAACAGATTTCCAGGTAGATTGTCCTTAAATATGCCAAATAGCTGCAGAGCTTCTATTTTGCTAGCAAATTAGTGCATGCAAATAAGAAGCCTTTGTCTTTCATCACTAGCGTGGTAGGACGTGCCATAAAGACCGCAGGACTCCTTTGAGGCTTTTCTTCACTGCATTGTGTATCTACACCATGTTTCCAGTCCACAGACCATTGAAGTAAACAAGAGGAGTCCTACAGATTTTATCGAGTTTCACCTCAGAGGCAGTTGAGGGTTTTTTTCAGTATTCATTGAAGCGAGCTACATAGCCTCTAACTGTGAAACCTCTCTTAATTCCAAAGGGACCTATAGAAAGGAGTGTGATAGCTGTCCTGTTCAAATATGAAATAACACAGACAAATCAAAATAAGAGATCTCTAAAACACTTGTGGAGATATATCCAAAAGGTGTATCTCCACAAAAACCAAACCAAACAAACAAAAAAACCCAAACCAAACAAAACCCCTACAAACCACATACTGTCTTCCTCATCCCTTCAGCTTTTAAACTGCTCAGAGATGCACACAGAAAAATTTAGTGAATGATTTCTTCACCACACATGTATGCTCGTTTTCTGTGTTCTACAGATACCTAAATTATTTTTTCAAGTTTTTCAATAAAATTTTCCCCTTGGGCATTGAAGTAAATGATAACAAAGCATGAAGAATATTTATGCAGTCATTACTGCAGTGGTAATGCAAAAAACAATGAGCAGCCTGCAGAAAGAAAAAAAATTATAGCACTCAGGTTCACTCATATTTCACTCTCCCAGAGCCAGAGGACCTGCTAGGCAATCTGTCTGGTGAATTAAACGTCTTCTTTCAGAATGTGAGCCTTGTACTGATTCCCGATTAAACCAGAATCTCAGGTGGTGATTTCAGTATAGCTCCACATTTGATTTCTGTCATTATGATCTGAAACACATCCCGATATGACATGATTGGCAATTGATGCAGCATTGTCTGAACATGGCTGAAGTGGCAGTCAAAGTGGCAGAATCTGCTTAGTTCTTAGATATGCTGATCTTTCTTTCTCAGCTTTCCCCAAAACTCAAATCTTTTTCCCCTGCCTTTCACAAAACCTTGATGTCTCATACAATCTGGACAGATTTCATCCCTCTGCAGGGCCACACTCCTCAGCTCTGCCATTAGGCAATGGCTATTCCTTAAATATACTTTCACTCTCAAAATAATGGTTGGGGAAGGCGATGACCATTGAATGAAATGTTTGTGTGGCCCTGTTCCTTGCCAGATAAGACTGAAAGTAGCAAAGAATTCAGCAGCTGAGGAAGAAAAAGCAAGTGCATAGTTTTGGAGCACAACCTGAAAGCTTGGATCACCCTGCTGGCAGGCCTCCAACTCTTTGCAGACCATCAGCTCCACCAGAAAGAGACTTTTTGTCTTGTGTCTGGCAGCAACTGGTGTTCCTTTTGGCTCAGACAATAAGTTAACATAGAGAAACTACTAACCAAGTAAGAGAGCCACAGCAGAAATAAAGGTTCTTTAGAAAGAGCATTTCTTGACCTGAACAGTCTTTGCTTTTGGGATAGCCATGTTCTTTGGAGGGGACTTGTTTAAATGCTAAGAAAAAATCAGAAAAAGAACAAAGCTTCCTAGTAGCTAGTTTCCTCAGCTACTAGGTTTCCTAGTTTCCTCAAAAGAAATTGTGTTAACTGGCATATCTAGCTATACTTCGGCAGAAACAAACCCTGTAGTATGCCAAATGACTTTGTCTTAGAGAAGTTATTTCATAATCTAATTTCAGAAGAGAACGTACTGTTGACCAATTCCCAAGTAAGGGAGAAGAGTCCAGGAAGCGAAACCAACCAAACTACTGTACAAGTGACCACAACACAATTCCTGTTTTCCCTCTGGAGAAATTCACAGCACTGTTAAGAAGTCTGAATGGGATTTTGTGCAAAGGGAATCATTAAAACCAGCAGGAAATAGCAAAATGAACATTGTTAGGCTCCAATTTCCATGCTGACGCAAATGGTACTCTTGGATAAAGAAGGTGCTGCACCTTTCAGCCTAAGGTTCATTAAGGTGTTCATACATACTCATACCACTTTTGGAAAGAGCTAAAACTGGGCAGGTAAAACCCCATGCTGAATTCACTGCTACATGAGTTAGCATATCTCATTTAGGGTATCATGACTACATAGAGCTAATACATTTATTTGTGCATGACATTTGTGGGATACAGTACATGAAAGTTATCTAATCTGCTGAATTACAGTGAAAGACAAAAGTGAAGTACTCTGTCAATTCTCTTCTCCCATTTCAGAAAACAAAAACTTATTTTCAAAAAGAGAGAGGACAAAGGGGAGAAAGTGAGGAAATACCTAGCAAACTCTGATGAAATAATACTTTTCCCAACTAGCTGGCTTCACCTCCCTTCTTTTATTATAGGGCAATATGTCACTTGATAGCGCTCATTATCTGCTCAGATTTTTCTGCCATTTCTACCTATGCATTTTGAGTATCAGCCACTTCTAAAAAACTGATTTAACATAGCTTCACAGATTGATTACATTCTAAGGAAGCAGTAAAAGACAGTAAACTAAAAGGATGGGAAAGACAATGATGTAAATATCCCTTATTTGAAAGAGACGCTTTGAATTTTCAGGGAACGGTTGATTTTTTTTTAGCTCAGTATTTTTCAAACAGTATAAAAAAACATAGTACAGTTAAAGAATGGTACAGACTTCCACAGTTCCAAAACCACCAGCACAACAGCATCCTGATTCCATATGGGGCCCCTAGAGGCTTTCAGCATAAACCAGCTCTTGTCCCCTCTTACATACAATACATGTACTGAAATATTTCAGAAATCTGAAGTTCTTTCTGCCGGTTCTGTCATTTAAAGCTGCTCCTAGGAATACGTGTAATGTGACTAATATTTAAGTATACTCGTTGATGTGATGCTACAAATTTAAAGGTTAAAGATGTTTCAATGGATTTAGAAGACCCTGCTACTAGCAGGAATGAAAGAAAACTCATATCTGCAATAGCTTCAAGTCAGATCTGTATGTACATTGCTAAAAATAGACATAAAAATCACATCCCTTGTGACAGAAGCCAACTCATAAAACTCTTTGCATCTATTAGACATAATTTCTAAAAAGAATGTGTTGCAAAACTCTTCTTGGTACTGCTTGGGATCAACCTGTTAGTCAAACCGGAAATTTACTGGCACCAAGCAGAAGTCAACTTTTTTTTTTTACAGCTGTTCCCATTCTATAGGTGAATTGCATGTAGATTTTTCACAGACAGTGTACACGCCTAAGTTCCTCAAACCATCAGAATCCACTGTGAATGGCTATATTCCAGGTGTCCATATCTTCAAAAGAGATATGAGGAAAACCTGGGTGTTCATCTCTCCAGGACAGGATATAGAATTTGCCTGTTTAGCTATAGATTGCATTCACAAAAAAACAGATAGGCAACACCTCTTCACAAGCCAGTTATTGTCCCAGAAGTCACCCTTGCTTCCAGTGCTCCTTTTTTTTTTTTTTTTTGCCTCTGTATAAATGCCGGTGCTGCTTATTCACTGTAACACAGGAGATAGGTTGATGGTCTGAACACATTGTAACTCAGCCAAAGTATCACATAATCCTAACAACTCGATGGGTAAATTGGGGTTTTTTGTTTTGGTTTTTTTTTTAGTATTTCCACATATCGTTACTATGGGATCTTTAGTACTCCAAAGACCTTTGTTGCAATGAATTAACCTTTCACGTGGACCATAAATTAAGAACTTAAATAGCTAAATTTATCCGAGTAGAAACAGAATTTTCTGAAAATTGAAATTGTGAAATTTAACTTTGCACTTTTTATGTCCATTGTTTTTAGGAAAAATGCTACATAACTGTATAATCTCAGCTATAATTTTGTTATCCATCCGTGAGGTAAAAACAGCACAGAAGATCCAAAGGAGAAGTACAGATTGGGGAGCTGTCCCTCTCGCCTACCTTTCTGTCTACAGATTTGCTACAATTTCTAACTCAAAGCTATTCGGCTGAAAGCAATGAAACTCATAACAAATTCACAGTTCAAAAAGTGGGCCCATTCATCTTAAGACAAGATTATTTAGACGCCAGGGAAGGAAGAATAAATATATACTCTCAGTGATTCTTTTTAGGAAAAGAGAGATTCTCTCACGCAAACAGGTCCTGAACTGGAGACTGGCAAGCTGCATTGCCAGGTATTTGAGCACTAGGGGAGCTCAGGCTGTCTTAAGTATCACAGCATGGCTGATGACCAAGCTGGAAAGGAAAAGATGAACGTCAGTCTGGATTAATTTCAGGAAACACTAATTTCTTATTTTAATGGTTAGATATTTTAAAAATGAGAGAAAAATCTCTGTACATCAAAATTAAGAGTTCTTAGCTCCTGAAGTACAGGTTTCTGAAAAATTGATGTGACTTATCCTTTTAACTACCTACACAGATCCTCTGCTTGGTGTAGAGTGTCACCAAAACCACTGATAATAGTGCAGAAAAGGGAACTCTTTTGCCAAAGCTGATGTTTCCACCAATGTAACATCTTGATTGCAAAAGGAACATACAAGTCATAATTACTTGCAATTTCTATGGGTTTCTGACAAACCTTTAAGTAGTACAAGCCTCTCTTGCTTAGCCACCATCAAAAAGTCTCAGACAAGCACGAGCACCTTTGGAGAGATTTGTAGATAAATGAGAAAATCTGGTAAAATTTAAGTCTTTCTTTGGCTGCGGCCATCACTGCTGCTGTACAGAATAAAGCAGCTCCTGTGAATGCTATCTTCCAAATTGAAGAGAGCATCAATTTTGCTTCATTTGTAAGCCAAATCCAGGCAAAACCAGCAAACATTTATCAGATAGAAACTGTTGCAGAAAATAACTATCCTATAATGCAGGAAAAGGGAGATCCCTGTTTTCTGATCCAAGTTGCAACACTGTCTGGACATCATGGAAATAAATTTTTACTTTTGATACAGTAAATAACAGCACTTTGAACTGCCACAGAAATTGTTTGGGATTTCAAGTGGGCTATTTCCATACAATGCATGAATCACTAACCATGAAGAAGCATCCTGGAGACCACTATGAGGGTCCCTTCTAACTGAGGACACCGCAGCTAGAACAGAAAGCCAGGACTGCCTTCTAAACATAATGCTTTGAACAGCTGGGAACACAGTGTCAAGTCTCCCTTTCCAGGAGTAAAGGAAGAAGGAAGAAATGGGGGACGGGAAAGAAAGAAATGAAGTGCCATCAGAATTTAAGTAAAAGAAACTCCTAGTTCCCCTGTGTTTTAAGAAATGTGTTCTTCTGCTGAAGGATTTCAGAGGACCACACAAGATGTTAAAATTGTAAGAGCATCAGCGTGTTCGGGAACTTATACGATGAAATATTGGCCAGACTGTGCATGCACTGCAAACATCTTTTTATCATCTAGATCTAACATAAACAAATATCTAGTCTTACAAGATAATACAATAGAGATGGGGCAGCAGAGTTTTGCCCAGTATTCTTCCTCAGAGCAAAGCACACTCTCTTCAATTAGTGTTGAGGAGGACAAAGATGAATGGTGAGTTTCCTCTGTGTGGTTCACAGGATCAAGCCCTGCTGGAATGCAAGTATCAGCCTTTACAATGACAAACTCCAGCCAGCATGGCCATGAGGATAATCAGAATCTGTGTCCCTCTCTCATCTTCCTGCCAAGGATAGCAGAATTCAGTTCATTATGGCCATGGCAGACATCCTTCCAACGCCTTTGCATGAATGCACATAGACTATGGTTTTACACTCATGATCAAAACCACAGGAAACAGACTTCCAAAAGGGAAGGAAAAAGGGGCATGAAAGAGGAACAAAGAAATACATAAGAGATCTGATTTTTCCCAGTGGGACAAGATGAGCTAGGACAAGGATTGCCTTTATATAAACTCTGAAATGATACATAAACAAGTGGGAAATGGGGAGTTCAAACAATGAAGACAGACTAAATCACTTGAATTCAGAAAGCTTGCTTTTCAACTCTCTAATTTACTTTTAAATTGTCTTACTTTTTAGTACATTAAGATCAATTGTTTGAGCTAAGAATTCTTACTGAGGTTTAAAAGTAAGACAGAAGAAGATATACAGCGTAATGCTTCCAATTTACATTAAAGTCTGTGCAGTATTATCCTCTTATTATCTCCTAAAGATTTTTCCAGGCATTTAATTAACATATGACAAGATACCCAAGTTAGCGACAAAAAAGTCACTATTTAATGCACTATCTATAGCCTTTCAGAAGTTAGTTACCCATTGTTTTTTCTCCTAATGCACTACCTAGTGCACATCTATTATTCTATTTTAATAGCAAGGCTCTGTCACAGAAATAAAAGGAACAGAGTTCTCCAGGTACCCACATTTCATTTGCTAATTTGATTCCAGCACAGTGTCTTTCAAAGTCAGTGAAACATAGGTAAAGTTTAGAAGTTTTCACCCAAGGACTCTGCTGTGACAAAGGGTGCTGGTATTGGCCCGCCTGCCAGAGCTCTAGCCAGGACATGGGTCCCAGAGATGCCGGGAGGCATTAACTTTAAATGAACACAACACTAACAAACATCTTCAGAATATCTCTAGAAAGGTGGTGGAACAATTACCAGGGCCTCAGGAGGTGGGCGATGCCCATGGCATCTGTCAGGGCAGGGTCTGCCCACCAGGGCCTGTCCCACCACCCCAGCCAGGTGCAGGCCGCCAGGGCTGGGCCCAGGTTGGGACAAGTTGGGGTGCTGAGGCTGGGCAGGGCTGTGGGGAGCTGGAGATGGGCCCTGCTGCAGCTGGAGCATCACTGGGGCAGGGACTGATGGCTCTGGGGGCTGGGCAGGAGCAGCCAGGCCTGGTGGTGCCCACTGACAATAAACATCCCGCACTCCATTTTCAGGGATCCTCAGTCTTTTGCACACATTCCCTGGACACAGACCATTAGCCTTTCCCACTTTCAGCCTATTCCAATTCAAACAAAAAAATTACTCTTTGAACAAGTGGCAGGATGTATTAGGATGCTTCACACTTATATTTTATGCATGCCCTTTCTACCAAACTCATGAAGCTCTCTGAGCTGCTGATCCAAGGGAGATCTGTGGGTTCTGCTTTACTAATGTGGCAGGAAAAGCCTGCAGCAAGTACAAAAAAGCAAGACGTGCTTTAGGATGAAAAGACACTGTTTAAAGCAAATTCTCCCATCAAACAAGAGTCTCTGTTTCTTAATAGCTCCATATCTAGTGCCTTCCACTGCATAAAATCTGTCATTCTTTTTTTTTTCTTACTTGAAGAAAGGTAGTCTAGTAGCGTTTTCCTGCTGCTCATTTCAGCAGTTACAGAATCTAGGTGGTGGGAAAGGACCTTTGGAGATAATCCAGTCCAACCCCCACTGCTCAAACAGGGTCAGCTACAGCAGGCTGCTCAGGGCTGCATCTAGTTGAGGTTTTTGTATCCCCAGGGATGGGGATTCCACAGTCTCTCTGGACAACTTACACCATTGTTTAATCACTCTTAAGTTTAAAGAATGCTTTGCTTATGTTTAAACAGTTCCTGTCTTTCAGTTTGTGCTCATTGCATCTTATACTGTTGCTGGGCACCACTGAGAAGAATCTGGCTATCTTTTTTACTCCACTCCATCAGGAATGTATAGACATTAATCAGATAGCCTGAGTCTTCTCTTCGGTAGACTGGACACTCCCAGTGCTCTCGGCCTCTTCTCAGATGTCCAATGCCCCAAGCAAGTCCTTAACCACCTGTATGACCCTTTGCTGGACTCACCCCCAGCGTGTCCACACCTCTTGCCTCTGAGGCAAGATCAGAACTGTGCTTGGTTCTCCAGATGTGTCTCACCAGTGCTGAGTAGGGGGGCAGGATCACCTTCTCCTGTCTACTGATACTGCTTTCCCTGATGCAGCCCAGGAGATTGTTGACTGACTTTGCCACAAGTGTGCCTTGCTGAGTTATGTCTGTCTTGCTATTTGCTGCAAAACACAGGTCTGTTTCTGCAAAGCTGTATTCTGACCAGTCAGCACCCATCATGTGCTGATGCATGGGAGCTCTTCCAGGCTCAAGACCTTTGCACCTTGTCACGCTTCATGAGTTTCCTGTCAGCCCGTTTCTCCAGGCTATCTGACTTGCAGCACAACCATCAGATGCATCAACCACTCTTCCCAGTTCTGTGTCATTTGCAAACTTCTTGAGGATACATTGTCCCATCATTCAGGTCATTAATGAAGATGTTAAATAGTATTTGTCTCAGTGTCAATCGCAGTGACTGAACTCCAGATGGACTTCATCCCACTGGTCACAACCCATCAGCTCGGGAAATCAGCCAGTTTTCAGTCCACCTCACTGTCCGCTTACCTAGCTTGTACTTCATCAGCTTGTTCAATGAGGATATTAGAAGAGACAGTTTCAACAGCCTTGTTAAAATCAAGATAAGCATCATCCACTCCTCTAACCACATCTACTGAGCCAGTCATCTCATCATAGAAACTTATCCAGCTGGTCGAACGTGATTTGCCTTTCGTAAATCCATGCTAACTACTCTCAGTCACCTTTTCGTCTTTAATATGCTTCGGAATGGTTTCCAGGGGAATTTGCTCCTGGAAAGCTTTTACCCATCTCTCTGCTTAGAGAGCTGGCACACTGTCTCAGACCACCTTGGGTCTTCTGCAGGACTGTTAACATTTAAAGCATCACCAGGTCTTTGCTAGAACTAGTATCAGTTCTGTTCTCCATCCTTCTCTCCTAGAAGAATGGAGAGACCAAACCTTTTCCAGCCGTGTCATCCCATTTTCCATTGAGCTCAGAAGCAAAAAGTACCTGTAACAGTCCTCACTACAGAATAACTATATTTTCAGTTCTCGTTTCTTGATGAAGAAGGGGAAATCTGAATGCCTCCTACTTTGCAAAAAAACCTGAAACCCCTCACAATCTCCCATTCCTTGAAAAGGCAAGAAGGAAAGAGCAATAAGAAAAACTTAGATTGCCAAGTAGTTTAAGGGGATAAATCTTATCAGAGAATACCAATGTTACTTGAGTAACATAAACTTGGGAAGTAGAGCCCCGCAGTTCTATGCTCAAACTTAGCCCCATTTCCTCACATTCTTAGGTCCAGTTCAACAAGATTTCTCTTTTCTGTACACAACTGAGTATATCTGCCCTAGGAAAGGCAACAGACTGCCACCTTCAATACCTGAATTAAGAACAGTAGTATTTGTGCATTTTGTATTTTTTGTCAAACTCCAGAAATCTTTGATCTCACTTTCCATTTATATGTATATATATATATGAAGTCATTCAGTGTGAGCCCATATTAATCCACCTATTTATTAGCTTCAAAATGCTTTAGTGGACTGGGGAGTGCTGACTGATTTATAAGATGACCCAGGAGTTACGAAGAGGTCCTCTGATTTCTGTAGTATGCAAGAGACCTCTGGAAGTCCTGTCCAGGCTGGTTCCAGTTATCAGGCTGAAGGCTGGACTCTCAGAAGATACAAAGACGGAGCAGGTGAGCAAAGATAGAAAAGGAAGAGCCACTTCAGTTTTTCTCCAAGGCTTTTACTCTATTTCCAGTAAGTGCCACATACAACTGTGAAGTGTTTTTATAGAGGAATATAGACACTACGTTTACAGCTGATCTGAAGGTCTGTCACCAGACTATGCTGATTTATTGAAACCAAGGCCCTCCACAGGAAAGACCCAAACCATTCATCAGGAACATGTCTCAGATTCTGTGTGAACTTTATTGTTAAGAGCAATATGAAAATGCTTCTCTTCTCTATCTTGCTTAAGAGTAGCCATCTAACTCTCAGAGTTAACAATCCTACAAGACAAAGATCCAGATGAGTGTCTGACATATCTGTTGGATCTTACACAATCAATGCAAGTTCGTGAGCCAGTAAGACACCAGCTAATCTAAAGCATGTCATTACCTTCTTTCTCTGTGTGTCACAAAAACTTTCCTCATCGCTGCAGATCAAACCAGTGTAAGAACCCAGCTTTCCTGATAAGCAGCCTTTGCATGAAGCTTCCTTCTCTTTAGCACTGTGACCAATTTTTTCAAGCATCTGACACTTGACAGCTCTTAAAGAAATTTTCAATGTAATAGCTAAGCAGTAAGGAGGAAAGGTGTTTGAAATTTTTGTTCTTCCTTAAAGAAGAATTCCCAGTTTTAAAAATCCAAACCTCAGATTTCCTTAGGGCCTTCAGTGGAACTACCTAAAACCTTTCTTCATTCTTGCTGTGATATATAAGCCTTCGTTTTAATATCTGTGAGAAAGAGATGCACACTACACTGCTCAAACTAGCAAGAAGTGAAGACCGCTTGTGTTTTCTCCTCTCAAGACCTCTACAAGTTCCTTCATTCTGTATATTTAAACACTCCCCATTTATGTTACTCTATCGTTTGTTTGTGTATGTGTGCCTTTCTCCGTGGACCACAGGATGGCAGCAAATGTTAGAATATAAAGAAAACAGCTAGGCCAGAGACAAAATAGGAGTATTACAGTAGATTTATGTATATTATTGTTACTTGGAACAAAAGGACTAGTTCCTGAATCCAAGTTCCCAAATGCACATGCAAAAACACATGTTCTCAGGCACATAAAGACAGCAATGCGTGAATAGACACCACAGCAGGTCAAAGGCATTTACAAAAATATTGTTTAAGGGAAACAAATTATATGAGATGCCATTACAGAAATTAACTCTGCAATTGACAGGATGTTTTGTTTGATCCAAAGTAAATAATAATCAGCAACATTGAGATGGCGTACAAATTTGTGTTGAATGACAGTAAGTTGCAATTGAGTAGGATTATATTGCTTAAATGTGTTAATATTGAAAAGGCATCCATAAAAACTGAGCCAGAGGAGACAAATTCAAAAATCATCTCAAGAGACAAGTACTCTTCGTGCTTCAGGTACATTAAAAATGCATGCAAAATGTTTTACATAGACGGGTTCATTTGATTGAGGGCACTTGCCACAGGCAAACTTTTTTAAAAATTAAGTAAACTGTGTATATATCTTGCATGGAGTTCACAATTGGTGTCTCAAATTTTTTATAAAGTCTTCTCAGTAATGAGGAGCTCAAAGAAGACAAGGAAAAGAGGACAATGTATATGGAAAAAGCACCAAATAATCTAATAGTGACATTTTCAACTTTTCATGTGAGCTGTAGAATTCAAAAGCTGAGATTTGAAAGTCTATATTTATCGTTATTATAAAATTAAAGACTAAGAAACAATAAAGAAAACCTCAAAAGCCAAAAAAATCATTTTTAGAATGGGCCGCAGGGTAAGGCTTTAATATCATTTTTGTAGAACCACCTTTAATGGAAAATTATGAATTAGTTTGAAAGGAACTTGTTCATACAGTTTCTAGTGATGAAAGGCTTGATAAAGGGATGCTACCACTGTGCAAAGTGATTCTCTCTAAACCTTAAAGAAGTTCAAAAAGTTTTATAGTAAATTTAGATTAAATATTTATTTTTAATTCGTGCCACATCTGCTTCTGCTTATAAATTTTTCTGCTTTCTTCCCACCTTACCATTTTGCTTCTCTGTCTGATGCCAAACTAATCAAGAGACATGCTATGATAGTTGGTAAATCATCAATATTTTGAAGTTGTAGGCCATGTCAATTGTTTGCAATGCACCTCTTCCAAAAAAGATCAGTGAACCTCATTTGAGGAAGCCATAAACTGGCATGGCTCATTCTGGTTTCAGGACTCCAGCTAATCAAACTTGTGATCTTTGCACTGTGACAGCTAGACTTGACACTCGCTCCTGGCTACCTCCTTAAAAAAGCGTGATAAATTGTGTGATCACTGGACATAAACCGGAGGGAGAGTGGGGTATGTGTGTGGCAGTTTTGTTCCTAAGGGATTAGGAAGGATTGTGAAAAAGTAAAACTGGGAAAAAGACTTACGCCTTTGTCTCAGGCACAGAGCAATTTGTTTGGCAGACATTTTGGCTGGCCAAAGGAAATTTATACTCATATGTTTTAAACTTTTTGAAGAAATTTTTAAAAAAATCATATCGGATGCATGGGGGAAAAGTGACTTCTGGATGTTACTTGCAGCTGTGCTCCTCTACTATATCTGCTTGTGTTATAGCAATGGCCTTTTCCCTCAAAAAACCATTGTGGGATAACCACTGTACTTGACTGTTCTTTTTTAATCTGCTGCCAATTCCTGGCTGTACAATGAGGCAATTACAAGTGCACAGCTACTAGTCCAGTCTGTACAGCCTTTCTTCCCTTCAGGCCACTCTCATCCCACAAATATGAATAAGGTTCTGAAAAAATAAGCATTTCCTATAGTCTTCTGCAACCTTCTTGCTGTAAAAATAGATTGCAACCATGCTTATGTCGCATTGTTGCTCGGCAACCTTTCCCCCTCCCAGTCTCCCTGTTCTCTAATATCTTATTGGTCTTCACCATGATCAGTCTGCAAACTACGACTCAGTAGTCAGAAACAGCACTGCCTGATAAGCTTGCAGGACACTCTGCCCTTCAATGATTACACAGGCTTAGGGAGATACACCTTCTAGAGTAACCAGAGACAGCATGTTGACCTAGGGGAAAAAACAGCTAATGGAAAACATGAGGGACAGGAAGAGAAGTCAAAGTGGGGAGAAAAACAAGAAAAAAGGTCCTCTGTCCTGAGGAAGCTTACAAAAATGAAATAAAATTTAGATCTCTAATCCCTTCCCCATCTGTCAAGGTCAGCAAAGAGGAATCAATGACCTTATCATAGTCTCTCATGTTCCACAACAAGCTCTGAAGAAGGATCTTTCTTTGAAAGAATTAGGATTGTCAGGCAGAACAGGAAGGACTCACAGCTGAGCTTTGGAAAAGCTTATTGTTTGAGAGGAAATGACCGGAAAATGAAGCCTGCAAGCACAGATTTCGCACACACTGTCATTTGTGTGAATGGACTCAGCAGGTGAACGTCCAACAGAGCAGTGACACCAGTGGGTAAAGCCTAGATCCATAGAGCTATTTGGAGAGGAACTTAGGTGCTTAAACTTAGGCATGTGTGAGCATTTTAGAAGTCGTAAGGTATTCAGTCTGGCTTTCAGCTGCTGCCCTAGAAGAGGGTGGGTCTCCCATAAACCCCACATCTTAGCTGCCATCTCTTTGCCCACATCTGGGGTACAACAGGGAGTCTAAAACGACATAACATGCATGCCTGTGCTTTGGTCCCTGAATCACTCTTCAAATATCTGACTTCTTTTCAAATATTTTAAACTTTATTGGGTGTAATGAGCGATGGAGAAAAAAATATCCCTCCCAGAATTTATGTTTAACAGATGCAGATATCTGCATTTATATCCCTGCCAAAGGGTAATACACCTTGCATCTGTGCTGTTCTTATTTTGTTGCATCATGACTCCACCTTCCCAGGCAGTTCTGATCAGTGTCTGACAGAGAAATCTTAGCAGGCACCAGTAGACCAGGACATCTCCAGAGGTAGTAAGAAACCTAACATATATTTCAAATCGTCTCTGAGCGTTAGGCTTTGGAAATACAACCAGATTCTGGGGCAAGATTTTCTACCTTCTTTGTAAAGGTTTAATCCATCTCAGTGGGCCTTGTGACTAATCTGTCATTTCATCTCTACAACCTCACAACATCTCAGCTGACTTGAGCTCACAGCCAAGAGATTACCTGACAGCGGTTAGGTTAGTCAGCACCTTCCAAATCAGCAGCTGATGGGAGTGTTGCCAGTATCACCCTTATGAGCAGAGTTAACACTGAGGTAAGTACTGAAATACCTTTATCTTTCCAGATAAAGGATTCCTCCTAGGAACAAAACAGCCACGCCTGTTTAAAGTTTAGTTGTGGTTAGATTTAGCACAAAGAGTGAAACACTGCAACAGTCCACATAAGCTTCTCAATGTAGAGGAATCACTATCTACTTTCCTTCATGTATTACTGATTCCTAGTTGAATCAGAATGAAGTGGCACTACATGTAAACTGTAATAGTTACATCGAGCACAGAAAATTTCAGCGAGCAAATGATCATGAGCTATTCTGGATTGCTTTCTTCCAGACTACATCAGAAGTTTAATTTCAGTATTTTACAGTGAAATAAAAACATATCGCAGTAAAATGATAGATTTTGTTCAACAGCATTAGCAAGGAGTAATAATATTAACAATGATGAACATTTTTCTCATACAATTAAGGAGCTAAAGACAGATAGAATCAGCTACTCTAACCTCCTCAGCTATTCGATGCACTAAGAAAAGCAAATTTAGATTTGCTTTCAGTGAGCAGTAAGGACGTTATAGAAAATCTAAATATAGAATATGACCTTGGACAGAAGGATCACAAGAGGTCTCTGTTTAAAATTAACTGGAAATATAAAGAAAAACTCCACAACAGATTTCTGCAATTAAAACAGATAGCTCAGTTAAACTCTATTAGTAAAATCAGATGGATCGAGGATGTCAGGGACTTGAATGTGAAGTAAGTCTGGAACTTCTCCAAGTCAAAGGTACCCAGGGCATAAATTCCAAAATTGTATTTTCAGTAATTATGAGGACTTTTGTTAAGGGGCATCAGATCTAGTGGATGAATAACGGCCTGGAGGTGGATACTAAGAGTAAGCGGAAAACTTACCAAGTAATGGAAAATAGGGTGAAATAGGTAAAGAAGGAGATCTTCCTGATACTGGAGATCAAGAAGGCAAAGGATAAATGAAAATAATAAAAAAATCAAGCCAAGATATACTTTGCTGTATAAGCAAGAGAATGAAGACAGAATAAGAAGGGGCTCGTTGCAGTCGGCACAGTGCAAAAACTAACACAAATATGGTCTCAAGTGAATGCTTTGTCTGCATTACTAGTAACATATGGAAACAAACTTTGCAAGCAAGTCAAAAGCTTAATGTACACACAGAGGCAGGGCACAGGTAAGCAGGCCAGGTTAAAAAAAATGGACAAAAATATTGAAGAAATTCTGAAGACAGCATACAGCAAGTGTGTCTCCATTCATACTACCGTAAAAGGTTTCAATTCTCATTTATTTATATGATTACAAAACAAAGCTACAGTTTACAGTTGGAGACTTTCGGAGTGATTCAAACTATGTAAAAGAAACGGGGAAAAAAAAAAAATTCCAGAAGATGACTGATGATTTAAGCCAACTGAAGTGCCATACACTTCATTAAAATTACCTTCACAGGATCTGGAACTATTTTAGGAGGCAGTGGAGTTTTTAAGTGTCTAAAGCATCTTGCTTTTTTTTCTTCTAAAGGTTTATTTCCATGAAGTATCTTGAGTTAAATATATGCCTTTCCCCTGACTGTTTCAGATTAAATAATAAAGTGCGTTTATTAAGGAGGAAAAAAACCCTTTGGGGTGGGCGGGGGGGTGATATCTGAAGAGGCCTTTTTCCAACTGTCAACATTTTGAAGCTGAGTAATAACGCAGCCTTGGGGTTGCCATGGGAACGTGTTTCATTTCCTAGGTGACAGCAATTGTATGTCGTCACCAGTGAACCGCACTGACTCTGGAAATATGTCAAGTTTCCTTCAGACGTTGGCATCCCAAGACTTCCTGCGCCTGCCGCCGGCCGGCACCTCTAACCTGCCACCTGACATGGCTCCCACAGGACCCAACCACTCATCCTCTCCTGGGAAGAACAGCCCAGTGTGGCCAGGGCAGGAGTAGGGTCTGAGATATTCTGATTTGAAGACCCTAGCAAAGAGCAAACTCACCTATCCTCTTGCCTTATGAACGTTCTACAGGCACCATTTCATTCTCACTTGAGCGCAGTTCCAGTCTCCAACCCCTTGGTCCTGGATAAGCCCCACCAGCAAGGCTTCCAGTATTAAAAATCATCCAAATCCTTGTGTCATGTTAGTAACGGACACATTATTTAAATCGACTGCTTTGGAATCACCTGTACTAATAACCCACCCTTAAAAATACCCTTAGAGCTCAAAGACCTTCTAGACTAAGAGGGTTTTTTTAACCTGGAACTTCAGGCTATATGAACTATAGGAACTTCAGGCTATATGAACTATAGGCTATAGGAACTTCATGCTTCTTTGCAGCACTTATGTCCCCCAACACAACTTCAAGGCTGCCAGCTGCACAGTATGACCAGCAGGCTTCACTTGCCAGTGAACACTAGGGAGGGCAAATATAGTAGAATAACTTCTTCCTAACAGCTCCTCAGTGCTCATGCACTAGTCCAAAATAAGCAACTCTGATTCTGTAATAATTATTCTGCTCTGGAAGTAGGGTGATTATTTTATTCTGGGATAATTACTCCATTTCCAAAGTGAAATAATAGTCATAGAATAAAATCAGTTTTATTTTGGAATATTTCATCCACATGTGGGAGTTATTCTAGAACAGCTAAATTATACCCTCATAGTTAGAAGGGAACAGTCCTGCCAATCAATTTTCCTCGTACAGGCGAATCCTTAAATCATCACGCTTTTGAAAGGAACAGTGCAGAAGTTGTCATTGCACAACTGGAGACCCCTACTGTTTAATTTCAAGAAGAACCTGCATTCACCTACAGTAACTCTGGCTAATAATTTCCCTAAATCATTTAGAGAGGAGTCAATAAAGTAAATTACAAGTACATCAAGTGATTTTCAGAGCATGCTACAAATATTATTACTGGTAGATGAACCTCACCACATGATTTGAAAATAGTTTCTATGTCACTGAATGCCTTCTCTCCACTCACATGGTCAGAAACTGCTGCCAAGGATGGCCCTGGTCTACATGCTACCTGCTGAGGTAAATGTGGGTAGAGGGATGTGCCAGCAGCTGTAGCAGCACTTGATTTCTGAAGGAACTGGGGGCATACCCCAGACTGTGCAGCTATTGTGCTGTTTGTTCTAGGTAACTACCTTAGATAGAAATTTAAATTTAAAACTGTTTGCTTAAAAATACATTCAAAATCTGTTTTGACTTTGACCACTGCTTTCTAACATATACAGCTCTCAGGAAATTAAGAAAGGACTTCAGTGCTAGCACATTTTTTACACTGCAAATTTTTATAATTGGGCATTAAGCTAGGCAAAGAAGTCAGGAGGCTCAAAAGTTTAGGTTCCCACAGCAACAGTAATTCAGCAATATTCAAGATATAGAGCAAGCATAAATTAACAGTTATTGGAAATGCTGCATATGTGCAGTGTGGCCATGTTAACATTGCTATGGGAACCTTAACTTTTGAATAGATAAGCATACTACCAAAATAAAAATCATACAAAGGAAATCATTACAGATTTTACTGGAAAATACTGCAGCCAATTCCTCATCTGAAATCTGTTGATGCAGAGCATAAAGATCCTAAACACTCAAAAATCCAAATAGGTGAGAAAATAATCTCTAAGAACAGGGACACCGTAGCAATAACTATCTCTGACACCAGTGCCACAACTTGACTTTAGATTTGAATTTGCAGTCAAACACTATGCAAAATCACTCCAAAATTACAAGAGATGAAAAACTAGAAGACCATGTACAGCTATCACCCTTCCCTCTTTTCCTCACAGATTTTTCATACGTTAAATATTTTGGAAGAACAGAGTGGAAATTTGCTACTGCCTTTAGTCTTTTCCAGCATGTTTTAATTCAGGAAAAAAATAAAATTCTGGTATACACTCATTTAGTAGCTACAAGTCTGGATTGACTCTCTCACATTATTTTAACTCAAATTGTTCATTTCAAAACAGCTTGACTCGAGCAGGTCTTTGGTGATGGAAGTTTTCATATTTTTAAAAGAACCTAGTGATGGTAGGCTGCTACTGCGGCCTTACTCTCTAGGAGACTGAATGTTGCTTCAGGGTAAAAAAACAGTTCTACCACTCCATCCAATTCTCTGTGACGCATGATCTTGGGCAAGCCAGGCTTACTTCCCCAAGGTTCAGTTCCCTGAGCTGTGAAGCAGGGATAAGGACACTCACGTTCCTTTTGATGCACAGGTACAGTGCATTAACTAAGTGGCTTTTCTCGCCTGTTTAAAACAACAACAAAATCTTCAAGGCAGTCTTTTTACAGTATTTGAACAGAATTCCAGCAGCATCGGAAATAATGGCTCTGCCAACTTTTCATCTCTGGAAAGAAAAACTAAAAGCTCCTTTCCTCCACTCCAGCTTTTCGTTTCTTTGTGGCATACATGGTTAATCCCATCCAAAATCCTGTCAAACAAGTTTCTTCCCCAGAGTGACTGCAAGATCACCAAATATTTTGTACCAACAAACAGGGCAAGTTCCAGAGTCCTGGAACTGCAGATAAAGATAAATAAAATGTTTAAAGATAAATAGTGTTCTCCAATCCAAGTCACTGCAAAAGGCTTTCTTGCTGATATCCTGGCAAGCATGCCTGGAATTGTACTAACATCAGCAGGATTTCCTTGCTCATAGCGAAAGCAGGATATTGGCTTTGAAACAAGCCACACAGTTCAAAGAGACCCTAATCTAAATTATTTGAAGTGACTCTGATTTCTTGGCATTTATAGCATAGACTTAATGAAGATTACATGGGCCTATCACTTGAACATGTTTTCTGTGTATCATTAAGATTTTACTCAGGCCATGAACTTGAGTTTCCCTAGAGTGATTTAGAAAAAAAGAAAACAAACTAACACTGGTTATTATAATGCTTTTACAGAAACAGAGATGTACATTTAAGATAGGTAGTGACATCCCTCACTAGTAAATGGGAAACAGACAGAAAATTTTGCCCAGTGTACTCACGACTGAATTTCTCGCAGCAAACAGACACTGTATTATTTGGTCAAAATTAAAGAGCTTATACTCCTTTGTATACACTGATTCCTTATGTTCCTCCTCCACCAGGCAGGGTACCGTATTTTCTAGACTAGAAGAAACAAGAGTTCTGTGAATGGAGCCTAAGAAACACAAAGTTTAGGTGGAAGAATTATTTTTTCAAACTGTACTTAAGATGTTGCATGAGAAGGACAGAAAGTATGGTTTGCTTGAAGACCCTGTCATTTCAAGATGTTTGCAGCCATCCTTCAACAAACTGCCAAGTGCCTTAACAACCAGCTGCCTTCTGTGTTTAGTCACCTGTCATAAATGGTAACCTGCATATATTTCAACCTCCATACCACTGTATCCAGTACCCTGAAACCACTCCTTTGCTGTAGCCAGGACCCTCACCATCCTCACCATCTCTGCTTGCTTTAGATCAAGCCCAGCCTCACAGCATAGAGGACACCTTTGTCTGGATAGGCTCCACTGATGTCCAAAACCCTGATTCTTTCCTGAGACAGTTCCATTCCTAACTGCTCCTGCTATGTGGCTTCTCCAATGTGCTCTGAAGCTCTACTGAATCCCAGTTCTTTTCCTTCAAAAATTATAGGAGCAGTGATGTAGTCCCATGTTTGTTCACTCAGTCCATGAAGCAAGAGAAAAGTTATCACATTTTCTAGTGAAACTGGTACGTTATCTTTAATTGTTTAACATATCTTCTGTTCATCAATAGATGTTAAGTGAACTAGTCAGACATGCAGGTGGTAAATTTTTGAAAAAATATTCCCGCACCTCATGAACTTAACTCTGATGTACTGAGAGCATTCCTAGCCTTACTGTCTCCCATTTATGACAGGCAGGAGTTATTTAGCTTGGTTTTTTGGGACAACAATGGGAGTCACCAAAAAAGATCCTTCCATGTACTTTGTGTTCATTTGACAATAGCCATCAGCTTGTCAGTTTTATCATCACAGTTCTATCTACAGAAACCATCTCTGCTGTTCTGCATATTTTTAGCCATTACCTGCCCTCCTGATCCCCACTTCACTCTTAGAGGCGTCTTCCAGTCTCAGGATGTGTAGGGCACTTGTCTCTGCAGTCTGACATACCATGAAAAGTGTAGTGTACTGAAACCATCTACTAGTCTACAAGTTCCCTATTCACTTCAGCATCCCGTGCTGGTATGACTTAAAAAAAGAATAACAATAATAATAAATCAAGATAATCTCTTCCAGATTCCACCTTCAACCTCAGTCATATGCACAGCATTGTGAGTTTTGGTAAAAATTATTCCCTATTAGCTCTTGCTACCTCTAATAGCCACTATACAGTATTCAAATATTTAAATTAGACACACAACATCACTTTTCCTCTTACCCTTAATTTCCTCTTTCCTTTTGACCCTATCCCTTGCCAAATGTAAGCTAAAAATAGCTCATGACTGATTTGAGCTATTCTCCCTCTCAATGGCATAACATGGTAAGGGCTAGAGCACTGACAGTGAGGGAGTCGAGTTATATAAGCAAACATAGTGCCTCCTGGCAGATGCAGATGAGTTTCATTTATAACCTGATGCCTTGTCAAAAGATCCATATCCTGTATGCAAACCATTATGGTAATTTGTTTTATTGAATATCCAAATTCATCACACTCTCAAATGTTAGCAAAAAAAGTTGCTTCTGAAATGTCAAGGAGATTAAGCTCTGCCTAGATGTTTCTGTCTAGATAGTATTAAATGCACAGTGATACATATCTTAATGTACACAAGTTCTAATGAACTGTGTGTATAAGGAAACTGGAAACATCTGCATGTCACTTTACAGCAGTGACTCAGTGCAAGTTTGCTTCTCTTCAAGGTCTCATTTCCTACTACTTCTTAGTGATCCAGCTGTAAGAGCACTCCGTTGTTCTGAAACACCTCAGAGAAAATAGCAAGGATTGTACAAAGTCCGGGTTAAGTTTCCATTCTATGTATCATTTTACTGTATGTCTCTTTTATCAATGAGATGTTGAATCTCTTTTTTCTTTACTACTGTATTTGGTGCTCATAACTGAAGAAGAGTCATTAAATAAAGAGGACATGCACAAAATCACACGATTCAAAAGATGATACCTCACTGCTGACTGAAGACTAGTCCTAAAATCTGCTACAAACCAAGTCATGGTAGTTTGTCAGCAGCATACCATTATATTTATTAAAATTAAATTCTGCTTTAAAATAAACTATGCTGACTACCATATCTCAGACAGTTATGCTTGTAGACCTGTATCTGTTACATATCTACTTGATGAGAAAAGGACCAGAAAAAAACCTCCAAACATGATGTTGCTCTTTACATACTAAGTCTTACACCGTTTCTACTGCTGCTGAAGCCTTCAAGATAGTGCATTTTTCTTTGTGTGATAGCCCAATCCTCCTTTGTGTTTACAGCACCTTTCAAATTTCTGCCATCATATATCATTTGGTCATTACTCCCAGCTTTTGCACCAGAGGTGAACATCAAAACATTACTTGCTAGAGGCCCAAGACCTCGTGGAATTCCATTAGTAGGTCCTCACTCAGCAAGCCTGGGGCTTTCCCTCTTTGTGTCTGCCTGCCACCCTCCCAACTTTAGATCATGTATTTCCTGTTTTCATATCATATATTATCTGTTTTCTCATCATTCCTTCTGTTCAAACATTCTCTATGTGGCACTGTACTAAAAGTTCAACTTTACTGTCTTTGCAGACAGCAGCAATATTTTCCTCTCTATTTAGTGTGTACAGATGTCCATCTAGCCACAGAAGAGAACAGCTATCAATTGGGTGAGCAGATGAGGGAAAAGCACCCCCAGACGAGATACCCTGCCAAGTGCCACTCACTAATGGCAGCTGTCACTTTCCTTCCACTCTTACCAAACCCATTCTTCCCATCCTATATGAAAAGCTGCATGTTGCAGCAGCCCTCACTAAATGGGAGGTGCGGTGTGTGATCATTTTGCACCTCTCCTTCCCCAAAAAACCAGAACCCAAACCCTCAAAGCATCAGAGAGTTGTCCCTGCTGAGTATGAAATGACAGTACCTCCAGGCAAGTTCCTGTTAACAGCAGAAAGTCAGATACCAATAAAGCAAAAAAACATCTAACCTAAAAAGAGCTGATCCTGCCCAAGCTGTCAGTAAACAGGGGCTTTGGGCACAAGGCAGGATCTAGTAAGTCCCCCACCTGCAACGTGAAAGCAGTGAGACAATTTGTTTTAAATATTTACCCATTCTAGTCCTGTTCATTTTAACATTTAACCAAAAAAAAAATTAAGGATTAGAATACATGACATTGACCTAGACATGAACTATAACACAAGTACATTGCCCATTACAGTTATATTTTCACTACCAGTGTAATTTTCTGAATCCTTGTATTTTATGAAATGTTTGGGAGATTTTGCCAAGACGAAAGAGAATTTTCCACATCCATCCCATATAAGTGATTGCTCTTAATAAGGATAAGCAGTCTTATCTTGCACAACTTTCCACAAAATAAACAAAGACCTCAGAACATCAGAGTTTTTTACAAATTAAAAATTAAAAACTACTGTTTAAACACACAAAATACAAAGACAAACCTACCCACCTTACAGGAATATTTCCATACATTTGTTTAATACTTGGAGTGTGAAGGCATCCCTCTTCCGATTGTGCTGAAGTAACAACCACAGACTCCAAGCAAGCTGGCAGCACTGCTCAAAAAATTACTCTAAATCTGTCCAGTAGAGGGCAATGACATATGCACACACACACAAAGTGGAAAGTTGAATTTGAAATGCATGCTTGTAAAAAATAAAACTAAATTTAAGAAAACCCTATAGTTCTAAAGTAATAATAACTGTTTTATTTATAATATTTTTTTTCAGGCATATACAGATCAGTGTCCCCCATTTTAATGTCTCAAAGGACTTCCAAATTTAAAATGATACATTAAAAATCTTTCTGATGTTTTTGCAGAAATTGGCCACTAGCTATACAGAAACAGGTCAGCCTTACATAAAAGAACATCTTTATTTTACATTTGACTGCAGGATAAATGCCAGAAGTGTTTTTGTCCCTTTGGCAATACGTATTTTAGTTGCTAAAAAACCTTCACTTTTTGTTTAATATTGGTCCAGAAGGATACTGTTAAATAATTTTCTTCCTGTCACACGCCCATCTACTGCAAGGAATGCTCGCAGCCATTAAATAAGATACTGTGTTTGCATGGAAAGCTGCTGCTGCAGTCCAGCTGTGTCTTTTACAGTTCTCAGTGATTTTTTTTTTTTTTAACTACACTTAGAAATAATCCAAAACTTCATCAGAGTCTGCAGCACATTCCTGCAGCACATTTGGACTTGCAGGTACAAGGAGGTTGGGGCTGAAGCACTGAACTACCCCTGCCAGCTCCTGACAGACCCCAGTAGCAAGGTAAGACTGCAAGCAGTGCCCAGCACCCCTGTCTCTCACCGGACAGGAGGAGCCCTCCTGGAGAAAACAGATCAGTAGAAAACCTCATGGACACAAGCCACCACAAGTGCTTGCTTATGTGTGGTTGTGACTTGTTTCAAATGCTGTCACTTCAGGTTATCTAGGCTCCCAAAATTTTCCACTGCAGTTTTGTATGATCTCAGGTTACATTCTCAGATCTACCCTTGTGCTGCAGAAACAGAGAGAACACATCCCCAATAGCAGGCATGAAAATGAGATGCAACTTGCAAGTAACTATTCATTTTCTGATTTTTTTTTTAGTATGGCAAAGAATGGTTCATGTCAACACATGTCATCATCTGAACAGTTTTTTCCAGGGTATCCAACTTACTTGGCTGAATGTGGTAGTTCCTAGGGCAGCTGGTCAGGACTCAGAATTTGCTACAAAAACCCTGCAATACACTCCACTCCTGGAGGGAGGAACAAGCCTCCCAAAGCCCGAGTGCACTGGCTGTTGCCAGAGTTAGCAGGCAGTGGGCGAGAACTCCTCCAGCTCCTTTTATCAAGATGTTCATCTCATGATCTACTGGTTTCTTAGCAGCTGCCACAGCTGGAAGTGTGAGAGAGTCCCCCAGCCTGAAGCAGCATGCATGGAGCAGCTGCCCAGTTCATAGTGTGTGAAAGCCCTGGAGTCTGCAGTGCAGACAGCAAGCCAGCAAGATACTTGGATTATGGTGAAAGCCCATCAAAGTAGAAACTTCTAGGACAGACTTAAACTTTATACGGTTTGGATTTGCCTGTGCAAAAGAGACATTTTTAGAAGATCCACAACTCGCTTTGATTTACACCTCAAGGACTGACTCTTGCATGTTGTATGGTAACCCCTCACTGCCTGGTTACCTTCACCTCATGTGTTTTATGTTTTCTTCGTCATAAAGACACCTCAAAAGTGTTTGGGGTTTTTTTACTCAAAACAGCTGCTTGAAGAACTTGATCGAAGTTTTAGAGAAATGCTGTTATGACACATGTATGTCAAATGGTTATAATCTTGGGTATAACCTGTGTACAAAGCACCAGTAGCATTTATCAAGATTGATGGAGAGAAGAATTTTCTCATGATTAAAGATAATTCAAGTTAAAAAGTTAACTTAATTTTTATAATTCTTTAAAAGAAGATTTCATTTAAACAAATTTAAACTCACAGAAGATTTTGCTTTATATGTTCTCAGAAAAAAAAAAGGTAACATACTGATACTGGTTTTTGTTGTTAGATATTGACCAAGTCTGTCTATTTTAAGGGAAAAATGCGTTTGGGTTTCTTTTTGGGGGGGATTGTGTTTTCTTGCTATTGTACTTTCTATATATGTTTATGGTACCATTGCAATAAGAGGTATTAAAATCTTGTCATGAAACTGATCTTAAAGTGATTTAGCTATCAGAATGCTAGTAAAGGATAATCAACAATCTACCTTCTTGAAGGAGGGAAACTGCTAATTTTGATAGAATTTATGTGACCTTCACTATTGTAGGCTTACCTTACGAGGAAAGCAAAGTAACTAGATATGTTTAGAAAGGATGTATCTACAAATAGCATATTATCATCATCCAGCTTCAATCAATCTGTATCTGTCAACATACAGAGGGTTTCTATATGCTTGGGCTTCTTTACTCGAGTAAATCCCTTCAAATGAAGCAAAGCAAACATTTTAGCATTTCACACCTGTAGCCCAGAAGCACCTGCACCTTTTGCTTATGGGTTTGAATCTTTTTTTTTTTAGATGCTATGAAGCTCCTAGCTCAAAGGCCTTTTGGAAAACTATTAGAACAAAAAGAGACCCCAGAAAATAAAATATGTCCTCTGTGATACACAGGTCCTTGTCAGAAGGTAGCAATTAACATGGGCCACAACACCTAGGCTACATGCACCAGATATGGAATTAAGGTGTTGTGAACAGTCAGCATGCAGGAACAAAATGTAGGAGGAATTTCAAACAGGTTACCCAGACAAGATGGCACAGGACAAAGCTCAAGGGTGCTTGTACGGAAGCCTGACAAGTACATAGAAAGAGTCTGCAGCCAGCACACTCATACGGCACACGGGAGGTTCCACAGCACGAAGGCAGAGAGTCACTTAAAGTCTTGCAGTGCAGTTCCAGTTCTTTCTTTACAGAGATGGAAAAAAGTCAAAGCCGCTAGCAAGGAAAGCTATTCTGTGTTAACTGGATAGGAATTTTTCGAATACGGTAAAATCATTCTAATACTCTGCCATAAGAGAGCAGTTCCCATGAGATATCTGTCCTTGAGTCCAGAAGCCATTGTTTTTCCTAGCCCAAAACCCCAGTGAACCATCTGCTCCTCAAATAAAGGTACTTCCTGCTATAATTAATATACATTTTCCATACAATCTAGTGAAGCCATTTATTTTCCCAGTGGTCAGTAACACATAAACATAATTGCCCTCAAAAAGTTCACATCAGCTAAACCTCACTTACAGTGTAATTTCCCACCTCTTGGACGCAAGCATAGAGCCTGGGTGAGTCCTAATGCCTGTCTCAACTCACCCCCCACCTCAACACCCCAAGGAAATGAACTAAGGAATGCAGGCATGTAAGGAGACATAGCAGGGGATACATCCTCAGTTTCATCAGTCAGAAGGCTCAAAACATACATGACCCATAGCTTAGAGATGTGAGCATGCTGACACTGTTCTGGTGACAATAGAGCTTTGCAGGGCATAAACAATACAGACACTGCTAAGGCAGGGAGTCTTTAGGCATGCAAGTGAGCAGGCACACACATTTAATTTTGCTGAGTCATGTCCTGTGATCCTCCCAGGTTTGGGGAAGGCAAGACATCCTCCAATTTCTAGCCAGCTTGGAAGGAGTCAATCACATCTAGTACAGACCAGCTGAGGCTGAAGGGAACCTAAGCAAAAAAACTGTCTCCCGCTTGTGCATTTTGTTGCCTGAGTCGTGAGTGTGCTTTTAAAACTGCAATGGCTTAGCAAGGTCTGCCAAAAGCCCCAGACAGTGGTTGCTGCAAAACATTCCTTCTGTGGCTGATTTTAGTTCTTTCAGATAGGTTCACAGATCCACTAAGCAAGGTAAAGAGCCAGGTTGCTTAAAAGAGTAAAAATAGTCCTTTTTTACTCCTCGCTGCAACTCATTCTAACCCAACTTCAAATTTGAGATGCCAGGTAGTTTTGCAATGAAGATCCATAGACAGAGGGGTCCCCTTTAGAACAAGACTGAACATAGAAATACCTTCATCTGGACCTTCTTTTTAAAGTATGATACTTGTCTAATTCCACATTCAAGTATTTTAGGTTAGTTGTGGAAATACCCTCCCCTAGCCTTAGCCATTAATGTCTTAAGAACCTAGTCAACTGCTTTTTTCTTTTTATATCACCAAAGCTGAATCAACAAGATTGCAGAGATCTGTCTGCGATTAGAGTAACTGCAGAGCTGAATTTAGCCCAGTGATATTTTTGTTTAAAGGAAAAGCACAGAATGGAGAAACGCTGTACTCACGAGTGTTTTGGGACTGCATGAAGGACAAACTCATTGGGCTGAAAAGCAGTACTTCTATCTATATCTAGTAATTGTATGAACCGCTTCTTAACCAGTTCATCTGGAGATTCCTTCAGTAACTACTGCTTTCTAAAGAGGTGTTTTTTAAAGACCTTATTACTATCTAGAAAAAAAAGGAACATAGCAATTAAAGTATATGGAAATACATGAAATGTGACTAATGAAATTTATGCCTAAATGTCATATTTTCACCAACTCACAGAATTACTTCTCATTTCTTGCACAGTATTTTAAGAAAGAGAATACAATCTCTGCACCTGCCTCCTCTCCCCAAAGGGTACAAAAAATAATTTTAGAAGACAAGATGAAGGTGCTAAATGCAATTCATGGAAACCATAGAACCATTCAGCTTGGACAAATCTCTGGAGTTTTCTAGTCCAACCTTTTGCTCACAGCAGGGTCAATCTAAGATCAGGGTTTTATCAGTTGGGTCTTGAAAACCTTCAATGCTGGAAGTTGAACAACCTGTCTGAGTAACCTGCTTCTCTGATTGACTGGCTTCAGAGTGAAAAAGGTTTTCATTATAACCAACCTAAACCCCTTGTTGCAACTTAGGTCCACTGTCTTTTGTCCTTCTGCCTTGCACTGCTCTGAAGAGCTTGGCTCCATCTTCTCAATAACCTCCTCTAGAAATTGGTGGACTACTAGTTGCTCCAGTCGCAGTCACCTCTTGTCTAAGCTGAACAAGCCCAGTTCCTGCAGCCTCTCTTCATCTGCCATGTGCCCTGGCCCCAGCCATCTTGGTGACCCTCCTCTAAACTCCCTATGATTTAGCAATGTCTTTCTTGTACTTGGGGATCCAAAACTGGACACAGCACTCCAGGTGCAGCCGAACAATTGCTGAGCAGAGGGATATAACCACATCCCTCTACCTACATATACTTCTGTTACTGTAGCCCAGGATGCTGTTAGCTGCTGTTTTCACTGCCAGGGCACGCTGCTGACTCATATGCAGTTTGTCTTCTTACCAGGCCCATCAAGTTCTTTTCTGCCAAGCTGCTCCCTGGCCTGTATTGTTCCAAGGTAGGGTTTCACCCCAGGTATGGGACTTGGCATTCGTCCTTGCTAAATTTCATAAGGTTCCTGCTGGCCCATACATCCAGCCTGTCTAGGTCCCTCAGTGGTGGCTCTGCCTTTAAGCATTTTGACTGGTTCCTACAGTTTGGTATCATCTGCAAACTAAGAGCAAGCCCTCCATCATCCCCTCCAGGTCACTGCCAAAGATAATCATTGACAGGTCTCAGGATAGACCCTTGTGGTACTCAGTTCAAGTAGACTCATTATTGAGAATATAGCCATCTCGTACATCCAAACTCTGAGCATTTAATAAGCAGGCAGGATTTCAAGGCATAAGATTACAAATATAGTAGCATATCCAAATTTAGTATTTAATCTAGTCATAGAAATCAGCTTTTAGACTGTTATTTACATTACGTAACTTTAGCATTAAGCCTAGTCACCATTGTCTTCACTTTTAGTCAGCAGAGAGAAAAAAAAATCAGTACAAGCTGGGGACCAACTGGTTGGACAGGTTAGCAGCTCTGCAAAAACAGATGTCAATGCAACAGGGTGTTGACAAACTGGAGAAAGTACAGTAGTGGAGCAACAAATGACTAAGACTATTACTTAAATAGCTGAATGTGCTAGAAGATATGCAAGGAGAGGCTGGAGGAACTGGGTTAGATTACTTGAAAAGGAGAAAGCCAAGAGCCAGCTGCTGAATTCAACAAGCTAAAGGCAAGTTATAGAGAAGGTAGCATGAGAGTCTTCTCAAAAGCGCACAACAAGAGACAACATGTGACAAATTGTGATGCTGGAAATTCTAATCAGACATAAAGAAAAAATTCATCAGAGTGGTTCAGCACTGATAAACGTGCTCAGAGAGACAGCAAACTCTTCATCCTTGGACATTTTCAAAACTCAACTGGATAGGCCTTGAGCAATCTGATCTAACTTGGAAGTTAGCCAAGATTTTCGCAAGGGGTTGGATCAGTGGCTTTAAGAGGGCCCTGCTAGTCTAAATTTTTCTGTGATTCTATGAGAAAGGCTCCTTCAGTGGGTGATTCATCTTGTCTTAAAATAGGTGTCTAAAATAGATTAGATGAATCACCATCTGGTGGTGCCTGTGTCTCACTGAAAATATTCTCCACTGAATACAAAGGCAACCTAAGCTGACCAGCTATGATTAAATGTCTTACAGTGAGACATCTGTAAATTGGAAGAGATGAGAATCATCATTAGTGACTTGTGCCCCAAAATGATGAAGTTCTTGCCTTGTTTATATATTACCCCTTTAGGACATGAACCCCTTCCTTAATAACCAATCTCATTTGTGGGAGAAGGCAGACAAACCCTCATATAACACATAAAAATTAAAAATTAGAATAACTTAGAATTTGAGCTTAACAGCTGCCTTAAACAGTTTGTTGCCATATGAGCTCTTCTTTTCATAATGCAATGGGTAGCGTTTTGTGATTGGGTATATATTACAATATGTAATATTTTGTCTTTAAAGACAGCTGACAAATTAGAAGGATGACAGGATGTTTTTCCCTAGCATGAAGATATTTCTATCTTCACAGCCTTATATATTAAAACCATAGTGGATAAAGGAGAACGACTTTAAGTGTCCAGGTCATATAATTTTTTTTAATTGTTGTTATTATTATTTTTGTTGTTGTTGTTATTATTGGTATTAACTGTAAATTATTTAAGAACACAGTTTAGAGCTGTCTGAAATGTTCATTGACATGAAAAGCCCCAGATGTTTAACATGAGTAAGTAGAAACCATTGAAGTTGCAGGCTTTTTTTTGGGTCCTTAGAAACAGTATTCAGCTAGAAAACATTTCTTTCTTCCCAGAAGCTGGAAGGAAAGGAAAAAATGGAGGTAGATAAAAAAGAAAAATCAAGTCTTTTTTCAGTCCTCCACATCATCAGAATGACTCTTTTTTCTTCTATCTGAAAAACTGAAGTATAATTAAAAGTACTAAACTTATTTTAAAAGCCACTTTAAGAACAATTAATGTCTACAGAACTGTATTGGTTACATGTCTAATAAGGTCAGTGCAACTTTCTCCTAAGGGAAATGGTATTTTTCCTACATATGCTAACTAAGTTCCATTTTCCATGTTCCACAGATTCTCCCAAAGCAAACTTCCCTGTCGTTTCCTCCACATCCAGCATCCATTTGTTTGGTACATAGCACAGAGGAGAGGAAGTTCCCCGGCTGCAAAAAATGACCCAAAATGAGAGCACTACCACAGAAAACTGTGGTTGAAAACAACTGGAAGAATAGAAGCGGCAAGTAACTCCCCCTAAATGTGCTTTGTTTGGCAGCAGAAACAAAGGTGGGCATGCCAAGATGAAAGCAAGTACTTTCCGAAAAAGACAGTTCTGGTTTTGCCACACAGCTGACAAAGTCTATGAAACTGTCTCATAGGTCCTCCAACCAGCCCTGCCTGCAGGGAAGTCACTCTACACATCCCTGAGCAAGAGAAGAGGGGAGCGGAAGGACACAGAGACAACTGACAAACATATTTCCTCATAAGAAACGGTCCTGAACCAAGCACCACCTCTCAAAGCAGCCTAGTTGGTAGTTTAGAAACCAGCCCCTTTTTGTAACTACTTCCCTGTCACAGTGGAACAAGTTCAAAGACGAGTGCGCATGCCCTGTTGTGACATGGCTGTCACTAAGAAAGAGAATATTCTAACCATCTTTACAGAATATGAATCAAAACTTAACAAAACTGTTAACATGTATTAGGTTCAAAAACAGTTTACACTGATTAAGGAGAAAAGTCAATCCTATAGAAGTCTTCGCCAAAATCACCAAACCCCAAATTTTACATTTCACTTCTGTTTCAGAACCACTATTGGAACTTTTAATTTTTTAGCTATGCAAATATGCAAACTTTATTATTTTACGATTAACAGACACCAATTCACACATGCTTATTCTGAGAATTTTTTTTACTCCCAAGGCATTCTTCTAGCTAATTGTAAGATAGGAAATTACTCAGTGCGAACAAAAATATTTGCGATTCTGGGTTTTATTATAGGGCATTAAGATTTCTATATTGACACTTACCCAATACCATCAGATCTTGTTTTTCTTTTGAACTGAGAACTGTGAAATATTGAATCCTGTGTGTGAATGTACGTAAGATGTCTGTGTTTAAAAGAAGCTTGCCCATGCTTTTCCTATAACAAGGGCAGATCAAAAACTGCAGGGGCAAGTTCTTAGAATTTTGAATGAGTTTTAGTCTTGCAAATATCTTCAAGCATGTTCAGACAGTCAGCTTTAATCACACGTTCTGGGGAAATATTTTTTTCCTGTATAGTTTCTAGTACTTTGTGGTGACAGCTCTTATGCTTTATTATATTTTGTCTTACCCTGAAATGCCATACTATTTTGCACGACTGAATTTTTGAAATCTCTAATTGATTCACTGTAACTAAAGTAAAACCATCATGTATTAATTCATTCTATGAGAAGTCTCCATCTCTCCTCTCCACATAGGAAAAAGAATAAAACCAGTTAGCCATGATTGTGAAAACAGAAGAGGAAGTATATAAGGAACTGCCATTTGTCTGGCTTGGCTACTCAAAACTTTTTCCAACATAATTCCACAGATCGATAGAAAAAGAAACAGTTTAGTGCTTCTTTATAACTTGTAAGGGCTAAACGTTGGCAAGATCCCAGTACCTGCTCTCAGGTGGGGACAAGTTTGTGATATAACTTGAAATCAAAGTCATCATTGATTTACTTCAGCAAATTTTACTAGTCCTGATTATGACAAAAAGAATTGGCTCAATTTGAAATTGGAAACATTTTTTTTTAACAAACTTTGGAATGTAAGAATGACAGAGAACCTTATTCATCAGACATATGAAAAATAGGTAATGCTACTGAGCAACAGCTAAGTAAATGCAACTGCCATTTATCAAAAACACACAAATACCAGCCTCAATCTAGGAAGGCATTTCTGAATGAAAAAAAAGCCAAAAACCTTTGAGTTAACAGGACTTCAGTTTCTTAAAATGTTTTTTAAAAAGGATTTATAGGTAAAGGAAAAAAAAAGCTTCCAGATTTTCAAAATCGGGGTCAAAACCAGTCTATCTGCATATTAACATACACGATCACAGTATGTAAGCACTGCTGACATGAAAACACTGAAAGCACCTGGAAGGCACAGACTCATGAGAGTAACATGGAACACAGAGTCATTCAGTAAAAGCTCTGGCGATTTTCAGACCAAGTCTCCATTCTTCCACTCAAACTTCGCAGAAATTCAGATCTACACCAGAAAAATAGCATATCTTCAAATATATGAAGAGGGACAATGTTGCAGCAGAGAATCCCAGAATAAGTGAGTTAAAACCTGATGCCTGATCTTAAAAGTTTACTCTAAAAAACCTGGAGAATAGGAACTTGCATACTTTCTAACAGGAAGAGGGAGACAAGACAGACCCCTACAGAGCATCAGTCTTCTGATAGAAACATTATAAACATTACTCAAGTGAGGCATCACTTAACTCTCCCGGGCCACATGTCACTAATTACAGCAGAGTAAGTAGACACAGTCAGAGAGAGTGCAAGCAAGAGGAAAAAAAATAATGAAAAGGTACAAAACAACCGAGTGTTGATACAATGAACTGGGGGGGAAAAAGGGAAAGATGATAGAAAAGTATTTTATTCTCCCTCAGTTTTTTCTGACTTTCCAATAGCATGGATGCATGCAGAATAATTTAGCAATTATGGGTCAAAGTAACTTCTCACCAAAGGGCTAAAATGAGAACAGCTCTTTAACACCTCTCATGTCCTAAGAAGGTTTACAGTATATGACAATCACACACTACAGATTCAAATGGATGTATGGAAACATCACGGTGCCAGGTTCACATCATTCTTCTCCAGAGTAAAAATTCATCCTCTGCTGACGGGCATCAGGATCTGCTCCTCTAATTCTCTTTCCCCGCATAAGAACTGTTTGCCTGTCTTTCGGGGGGACCCAAGACCACTTGAAATAGCAGGGTTACATCTGCTGTCTAGCATCAACTCTTTCATCCCTGAAGAGTTGAGGCCTTTCCTCCTACCTCTCAACTACAACATAATTTTCTCAGTTCCTTCTGGAACAGTTTTGCCTGTTCCTAGCACCATGACAGGACACTCCTGAGGCACGTGGTAGTTATGGACCCCTCCAGGTGACTTCTCCATCACACCTGACTCTGACATGGCAGTTTCCCACTGAATTGTTTTCCCTGCTTTGCAGGATAAAGCTGACTGGGGAGCAGTATGACTGTGGCAGAACACATTCTCCTAACATGTCAGACTATCTAATAAGTTAAAAAATAGAATACCCTAACTTCATGCTCAACACCTCTCTCTCTGGCTGTTCTTGGCACGCTATTTTTATATATATTAGAATAAAAAAGTTTACAATGTGTTCAGTAAGCTGAGAGCCAAAGTGAGGCCATCCTTAAAAAATGTTCAGTTTCCTACTTTCAACAAACTGCTCCTAGACTAACGTCTGCAACTAGACTTTTAGTACTCAGATGGAGTTTCAATTTTCCATAGATTTATTGTTTGTTGCAGTGAACTTGTTGTAAACAAGAAAATTCATCAAGGGCCCTACAATAAGAGAAAACAAACAAAAAAAGCAAACAAAAAAAATCCCAACCCAAACCACAGGAAAAGAAAAAACCAAAAAGCCAGAACAATTTCTGAAGGACAGGTTGTGTTATACCTAGAGGAATCTAGGGACTTGCATAGAAGATTTCCCAGAATGAGTTTAATGCTCTGACCATGATGAGGAGAAAGAACAGAGCAGGTCCGAGAAGGATGATAAAACGCACAAGAAAGACTATAGGAAAATAGAATAACATCAAACTGGCTTTGCTAAGACATACTTTTAGTTTGTCCAAATCGGATATGTTTGCTTTTGCTCTTCCGAAGTATTCTGACTGAACAGCACAGCTGTGAGGTAGTCATAAAGCTTTGGTACAATCTGATCATTCTCTGCAATCGTTTCTAAGCCATAGCAGTATTGGTCAAACCTTGATTTATATTTATTTGCTAAGTAATCTAACTAAATTAAATACTACAATAACAGTAACAACAACAACAACAACAATGATAATAATAAAATACACAGCTATACTTTATAACATGACTGGAAAATCCGGATAGAAGCATAATCTCCTGACACATTGCTGCCAGTTCCAGATCTTTGTCCGTTGTGCCCAATAAATGCACATACTTGACTGCTTTCTTATTGTAAAAGTAAAATTAAAAAGAAAAAAATTAAAAAATAAGGCCATTAAAAAAACCCAGTAAGAGAGTTCAGGAAGTGCATTTCAGTGTGATTACAATACTTTTTTGGTAAATTAAGCCACAGCCTTTGGCCATAACATGACCCAAAGTATGTTGTAATGGTCCACAAATTAAGTGCCTTCTATGTGTTGTGACTTAGGTATGTACTGCAAAACTTGGCTTTATCATACTTGAAAATAGAAGAAGATAAATTTTTATGTCTTATGACAGAATGCTTTATTAAAAATAATGATGTTTCAAGAACTTGTAATATTTGCAGAAAAGAACATTTCAGCAAGGAAATCTTTGGAGCGTTTCTATTTTTACAGTGAGGCAAGTTACATCAGCTTTAAAAAAAAAAATCACAACAAAACCAGCCTACACAAATATGTTTAGGTCCTCTCTTACTACAACATCAACATGAGAATATCCCTTGTGTACGTCTGTACACCAGTAGACAAGTTCTCTCTCACACACGTCCTTTGACACAAACACTCCTGCCTTTGCATGCCTGCACACAAACACTGCACTCACATGTTAAACTTCTCGCACGTAATCAATCCTCCAACCCTGGCACTCTCTCACACAAACACAGACGTGCTTCATACCTTCTCCTGCATTAGAAAACCATGTGAACCATCTGTCACTATTTAATCTCCCAACCCAAGCTAAGCAAATATGTCCCATCTCAACCCCAGACGCCCCAGTCAGCCTTTCTAGCAATACACTCTTCACAAATAGACCATTGTTTTTGCTGCTGCCTGCCTAACATTAATTTGTTTTCCACTCCATCTCTTCTCATTTTGCTGCCATATGCCCCATAGAAGGCTCTATTTTGCTGCTCTTTACAGCAGTCAGGCCTCAAGCAGTCCAGTGTTGGATATTGCATAGCTGGGGCCAAGACATGCTTTGCAACAGGCAGCATACCGCAAACTACCCACTGAGACTGGTGAGCACCACAGATTTCTCTTTTTGTTCATATCTTCACCCTTCACTGTTCTTTCGTGTTTAGGCAAATGAACACAAAGAAAGAATCTTTTTTTTAAGAGATAGTGGTTATCATCAAAAGAAAAGAAGGAGACCTACAGTTCAAAACCTTGACTGACTATACTTTCATTTCATAGGCGAAAAAGGAAGGAACAATTTTACTGTTTGGGGCAAACCCCTCAAACTACAGTCTCGGGACACAGGGGCCTAAAAGAGGCCTGAAAGCTTCAGTGTGTGACAGACAGGCTGGACAAAACACAGAAGCAAAAAGAAAGACCACCTTGTTTTGGGCATATCAAAAGTACTGCTGAAAGCAGCATGCTGGACTTCGAAGGAACAGCATCAAAAGCAAGGCTCAAGTACTTTCAGCATTTCGAGGAATGTAACAGTACCCCCTACAACCAGTGCAGACGGTTGCTATTGCTCACAAAGGTGTTTATTAAACTCTATGAAATACCTCTCCCAATTAAATGTCTCTTTAAAGCACTGCTCTTTCTTTCCACAGATGAGAACAGAAGCTCACATCTATGTTTTGTACCAGAGAGACCCTTCAGGACCTCTGAAGGTGATACTGTCACACTGGAGCTTATGCCAGTCCTGAAGAATTGGAGAAAATTCCTTTCTGGAGACAGAGCCAAAACACAAACCTCAGCATCTCCAATACTGAAAAGTCTCCAAATAGTGGATTAAACCACAGAGTTTCTGGTGCACATAGTGTAGACCAAGTCCACATCCACTCCTAAGAAAGGAACCAACACATAGAACCAACACATTTTTTGCCTTCTTCTAAAGATGATTAAGTTGCCCTGCACTTTAAGAGAGGCTTAGATATATCCAGATTCCAGCTTCACCTAAATACTCACTTTATTAGGGCAAAAGGGATGCTCAGTGCTTTAATTGGTGATAGTCCTCCTCCAGCATATCCTAGTGCTGGGAGATAGTTCAGTGAACACAACATAAAGCATGTCTCAAATGTCCATTTTATTTAAAACCGAACAATCCTGCCCCTCCCTCTCCTCCCAAAAAAAACACCCCTCCCTTCGCTTTCGCCTCAAGGCAATCCAAAGGGTTTTCCAAGGGGGTTTGTTTATATTAACTGTCTGTCACTTAGACAAGAAGCAGGAGAAGCCAGTAACCCTGAAATAAAGCATCTGTTCAAGCTACTGTAAGATTAACAACCCACTTTGGAGGCAAAAGAAAATCTCCCCAGATGAGGAAAAAAAAGTTTGGAAAACTCCAAAGTCAGATTTTCAAACAATAATTGACTCCCAGACTAATGTGCAGGTAGAGCTACTAAAGCAGAGAACATGGCTGCCTGCAACTCGTACTAAAGAAAGAAGCCCACTCACAATAATCTGCATAGTTCACCTCCTGCAGTGAAAGAACGCTCACAACATGTGTAATGTGTTTCAAATGTGAAATTTTCATGAAAAGACAACAGAAAACATCCAAATGCCATAATAGCTTATTAAAGAAAAACATGGGTGGTTATTATACACTATATTCAAAAGGAAGTATTTATTTCAGTAATTGTTGCTTAGAGTCTCATGCCAGATTCAATTCAATCACCTTAAACATCACATCAAGAATATTCATAGTAGGCCCCTGAACAGCTCAAGCAAGGTTGAGAGCAATAAATGCGTGTTCAACCCAAACTTATTTTCCCAAGCAACACCATTTGTTACTCTGGATCAGTTAAGCAGAGCCCGATTGTTCCGGCCAATGCAATATTTCTAACTTTAACAATTTTCCCTATGTAAAGATGTGGCTTAATTTCTTGTACCATTATCTGACATATACCATGTCAGCAAGGATGAGGTCAATAGCAGAAATAAAATTCTATTCCTAGCCATGCTAGAATTCAAAGCACTGAACTTAATAATTTAGATTTGGAAAAGAAAGCTAAATATCAGTATAATATCTAAAATTACCAAATTTATATCACTTATGGTATAAGTTATCATCTTAAAGAAGTAAAATAAATAAATAAATAAATAAATTTTAAAGATTCCAGCAACTAAGAGTATCTCGTCTGGCAGATGGAGAAGTTATGGCCTGTAGTTAACCAATACCAATAATCAAGCTGAGGAATTCTGGGGTAAGAAAAACAAGTAAGGACAAAAGCAGTTTTTCCACAGAGAGGTTTCAGACTTGACAAGCATCGAAAATTTTTTAAATTATAATTACAAATATATATATATATATCTCAGTCCAGTCTTGTAATCATTTCCCCTATTCTTTCAATACAACTTTGAACTCGCACTAAGTATCCCCTGCTCCACCTGGATAATTCAGCTATTTTTTATAGACTTGGTGTGTCTCATCTTCTGCTACCTGACAAACTCCTAAGTTATTTCAAAGTACAAAAGGCCAAATGAAACAAATCAGTATAAGAAATAGCGGAATTCAGTCTACAGAATGAGATGGAGTTGACACCAAAACTCATCTCCCTTTCCTTCTTCACTCCCTAACCCAATCCTTACGAAGACCCAGATCTGAAAAGATGGCCATGCTCTAGAAAGCAAGGTAGATTTAGAAAGAGGACAAGGAAGAAGAGGAGTTTTTACCGGGTTGAAAAAGCAGAAGAAAGCAGAATGAACAAAGATGGGTACAACTAGAGTAACACGTAAGCAGCACAAAGAGGCATTTGGGGCTATTCAGCATCACCCTGATGTCCTTGTGCTCTTCAGTGATTAACAAACTGCAAGAGAGAATACTGTTTTTTCCAACTTCACTGAGCTGATGAAATAGCTGAAGACATTCATAACTTCTGACCTCAGCTGAAGGGTTGGTCATAATAACGTAAGACCCATCATATCTGGTCATAATTTAAACAAAAATAAGTGAAGTCTTCTGAGACATAACTCAACAGTTAAGGAACAAAAAACTACTTACAAAAAAACCCCAACAAACCACAAAAACCCCAACAACAAAAACCACAAAAAAACCCCCATAAACCTAACCTGATATTAATAATGTGTAGGCATATCATTACAAGTAGTAAAAACTTACACAGGACTTTGGAAATAACTTTTGGAGTTTTACAAATGCCATGCTCCAGACATATTCCATCTCTAGTAACCCCTGGTACCACAGCTGTACAGTTCAACAGCACTTGTAACAGCACCACTACGACATCCCCTTTTATGCAATTACTTAGTGTCTCTGATTTTCTAATAAAGTCAGAAAGTTTAAGAGAACTAAAAGTTACTGAAAATCAGAGCTATTCCAGCAGTTTCCAGTGATGACCTGACATGATATTTCCCCCAGGTGATATCCAAGTAGTTAAGGAATTTATATAGTCCAGCCCAGCTCATTCATTTCAAAATTAACTTTCTGTACCATGTGATATTCCAGATACATCTGGAGGATGGAAGAAAATGGTAAGGCAAATCATTAGCTTATATGTTATTGTAGCACTTATTCAAGTTTTATAAATTAAGCATGAGCAACTGGAGAGGAGAAAAGCCCAGACAGTGTTCTATAAGAGAATTTGGAGGATCATTTTAGACAGAAAAACTAAAAAAAGAATAATACAACTTGGAAAAACAGAAATATGGTGAAGGAAGCTGTAAAACAAAGTCACATCTGATTGGATTTTTTCCTAGATTTCTACTCTCAATAAATCTGCATAAAAATCATTATTTTTTTCTTTATTGCAAGGAAGAAAATTCAACTTGTGTTTCAAGAGCCATGCTGAAAACCCCTCCACATTTTATTTATCACCACAACCAGGAGCAAAGATCTCCACTTGTCAAACACAACTCTATAGTAAACTTGTACTACTATAGCCCTCCTGGTATCCTCTTCAGTACCTCTTACCTGGTATCCTCTTTTCTTAGCCAAGCCCATGATCTTTTCTAAATTCTTTTGCATGGAACGTACAAAACTTTACAAAAGTTTTGTTAATATTTTTTTTTATAATTAACAAACACCACCACCACCCCTCAAAAAAAAGAAAACCGCACAAGAAAAAAAAAAAACCATCAGTAAACCAGTCTTCCTGATGACCAAGTGGGTTTTGTTTCCCTTCAACTCTACTTAGTGGGCAGCAGAAAATAAACAAAACCCAACCACTGTACAACAATACTCTCTGATGGTAAACAAAAGGTGTTTCTAAATACCTCCAGAAAGGTGTTTTAATGAGTGAATGACCTTCTCTTCTCAGGGGGTAATACAAAAACTTTTCACAGCGGACTAAAATACTAAGAACAATTGGTTACTTTTAAATAAATTTAGTTTCAGACAGAAAGGTTGATCAAACAAAAATTTATGTACGTCTAATAGAATTAGTTTTAAAAATACTAACTTTTGGTTTTAGCAAAAGGAGATGGGATACTGAACTCAGTGAAGAGTGACCTTCAAATGGTGACATAGTGCAAAGAACCACCTTACCATACCAGAAAGAACCATATTTCACATTTTAATTTGCATAAACTATCTGGTGTCATTCAAGCCGAGACATGACAAGCTTGCAAAGACCTGAACTGCCTGTAGGTACTTGGAAACAGAGCTTGTTGCTTTGGAGCTCACAAAATGCCACGTGAGACAGTATGTGGCTTGCCATGACTATGAAAATAGCACAAGGCAAGACATTTTTCCTTGACTTGTTGGCTTGCACATAATCCATGCAAAACACTGGCCAAATCCTAATTGAGGTGTTTGACTTTGGGTACTTTCCTCTCCATGCTCTGTTCCATCCTTGCATTTGAACAGTGACAGTGTCACAGAGCACAGATGCAGCTGACTTTCACAGAGAAAGGCATTTCTGAGGAAAAGCGAAGTTTTATCAGAAAGCTGTAAATAAAGGACAAGATAAGAGCAAGCAGACCAGCAGACCAGACTTCCTACTCTCTTTGCAGACCTACGAGAAAATACACTCTGCCCCATGTGCTGCTTCCCTTCTGTTGATCTCATGTTTGTCTTCACACAACTTGATAGTACTTCTGTGAGTTTGAAAAAAAGCACTTTGGACAAAACTGACTTACTGAAGTATTAAGAGAAGAGATGAGTAAATAGAGGGAGGTAAAGAAAGAATACAATGACTTCAAATACACAGTAAAAACAAACCCAAAAACCATAAAATGAGCAATTTTTAAAATACAGCCATGTATGTGTGTGCCAGATTTATTAGATTGCAGCCTCTCTGGAGCAGAGACCATGCAAGACGAGGTGCTTATTCAGTGCTCAAGTTTGCCATCAGCTGAGGCTGCCTTTGGACATGACCTCATTGTAAAAACATTACCCTCAATCACAGTGGTCCTTGAAAACTGCCTCCTGGCTAGTTGATTGTTACTACAGATTTCACAGTAGCTATTAGGTATATTTGCATCTGTGTCTTTAAAATCATGAGTGAGAGAGAGATACCTGGGGAGTTGCAGGGGAGAAATAAAAAAGCATGTCTTAACAGATGATCTTTACAGTTCCCCCCTCCTGCTGCTAGAAGCTTCCCACTCAGCTTCTGCTCCTATTTGTTCATCTTTCTCTGGCAAGAACTACTCTTAACTGTGTTAATTTTCTTTTTTGTGGGTTAATGTTGGATAACGTGCTTGCAATTGCCCACAACTAATAGATTTCCAGTGATTGACTTTACTGCACTCCTGGCAGTAAGCAGGGCATATTTCTTGAACCGGGGTCATTTTAAGGGATTCCAGAAAGTACCTTCAGACATTTCATGGCTTCATTTAAACAGCTACTTTCTTGGTTCCATGCAGGATTTTGAGCAGGAGGACAGAATCTTCAAAGGGAGGTCACTATCCTCTAGAATATTAAGTTAGAACCATTTCAAGAGTTTGAACAAAGAATGAAGCATGACCTTTTTTTCATTTATTTATTTAAGGCTAAACTTGGCAGATATGAGAATATCCAACTGTAGTTAGACAGCCATGATCTCAGCCTCTGGCTGTGCAAAGACATCTTAAATCTGTAGGTTCTGTGCAGATCCAGGGGATTTTTGCCAAAAAGTTTCCTGAATAAAATTAAATATTCCTTCATGTTAAGCTTTACAATCTTTTTTTATTCCTATCCTAGCCTATTATAATCCCGAATTAAAAATATATAATGCTTTAGGATTAGCATTGCTTATACTGCAGTTTCCCAGCCAAAAATAACTGCTATAATTCTTTAACGATTTAAGAAAGGTTAAGTGTCACACATCTTCTGCCTTTAAAAACCAGTGAGGCACAGCGTTTTCTTAATTACTATCCAGTTACCTGGGAGTGAGAAGGCAACAAGACATAGTCCTGCCAAGGAAAATCTTGGGAACACCCAATGCCTGGGTTGCAGTCGTAGAATGAATGGTGTCTGTCATAAGCATTCTATGAGAATGTGGCAGTGGCATACTAGAAGCCACTTACATCATTAGCTTCTGAGGCCAAAATAAAGGATTATCTAGATGCTTGGGCCCTTCAAAACACCCCAAAAATGTTGTATACAGCATATATATCTGTATAACTACACTGGTCTCTTCCCAGTGTTAATCTACCCCTGCCTTCAATTTAGCAGCTTCACATCTTCATTAAAATCTTTTCCAAAACTACATGTGCAGCATTAGCAGAAATGTATATTTAGGTTTCTTTGGAAGTACTAGCTACCATCAGCCAGGACTGCGGCTTTGTATTTCACAGAGTAAAGAGAAAATGGTGATGACCTGTAGTTTTTTAACTATCTCCGCAGATTAACTGCAGTGAGTCTCCTTCCCCCAGATGTGGCAAAGGAAGGTGTGTGGCTGGGTCACAGTTATCTTCTTGTGTAGTTTTAAATCTGCAGGACTGTGCACTGACATTGTCAGTGTGCCAGCTGCAGTCCCTTCATCTAACAGGTGCTTGTGTCTCCTGTACATCTTCAACTTCTTGCCTAAACTTCAGCATGTGGTTCTTGCATATGGCACTGAAATCCCAAGTATTTTCAAGTGCCGAGGTAAGCATATACAGTTTGAAACTAACAGGCTCTGCGAGTCAAAGGACAAGTAATACAATAATAGCCAACATTCAAATAGGACCTTCTGCAGAGAAGTATCTGGATATTAAGAATTAACCTTTTTCAGGCACCATGACCAGAACCTAATGCAATTCACATGATCTGCCTTAAAACCCTACCTGGGCCACAGCACCATCTCCTGGAATCAGAAGTTTCATTGCAAGAAAATGCTGCAGTTCTTCACATGCAGTGAAGAGAACAAAGCAAAACAAAACAAAAAATTTCACCAACATCTCCAAAATACTGTAGGCAAGGGTCTGGAGTTAACGAATGCTAAAATTGGCTTGCACAACATGTCTCGTGTTTCCAAGAAATCACTGAGGTTCTTAAGAAATCAAGGAAGATCAGTGAAGAAGAGAGAACTGTCCGCAGCTCACTCCACACAAGTGAGGCCACTCTTCATGCTCTGCAGGCACGTTCAGCTGTTAGTTATCACTTCCCAGACAAGCCACAATGCAGCTCTGGAAACCTGTTTTTTGTTTGCCCTTGAAAGAGACTACAAGTACTCATGCAGTCTTACATAGACGGCACAAAAGATCTGAAAAGCAGTAGGAAGACCACTGATTCAATTGTTTCTGTGCAGCCTCCTGGTGTGAATGCTCCTAGTCCCACTTATGGCAAGGTCACACAAAGTTGAAGCCCACCTATAAGTTATTAGCTTTTTTCCCCAAAGACAGCTGAGGAGTTTGCACGGACTTTTAAAACAGAGACCTACCATCTGAACTTACTAATTTGCAGTCTTTAGTTCCAAAACATAACATTAGAAAGTGATTAACAACATACAGAGCAGACCTGCAAAGCCTGAATAATAATTATAGCATAAGCCTATCTTGGCTGTATCTATACTAAAGGAAATATGACAGAAAAAAATGCAAGTGAATAAGCAGTAAAACTGAAAAATAAATCAGACTCGGCATGGGCAAAGCCTAGAAAGCCAACCTGATCGCAAACAGAGCAGTCAGATTTGTTACTCTAACCTAACAGCTACATAAGACTAAAACAAATGTATAATCATGACTGTGAAAAAAGAGCTATTCTTGAAGATAGTGTTCTTCTGATATTCAGCCTCTGCTCATGCAGAGTTTGCCTTCTCCAGGTGTCCTGACATCTTCACTCTATCATTTTTCTACTTTCATCTCTAAACTTAAGTAGGCCTTCCCTTAAGGTTGCATGTCTCTTAGTGCTTTCTAAAGATTGTTTCCTCTTTCATTTGTTGTAACTATTACTTTATAGTGCTATCATGTATGACTCCTCCACCTCTGATCCATATTGTACTGGTTTTAACTTTCCTGTATTATATCTGGGCGCAACACAAACTAAAAAACAATGTAAGAATCAATCCATTGCCAGCTGCCCCTCAGCTATAATACAGTACTCAAGTAAAACACAGTATGGATGTCTTTAATACCGCTTGACACCTGAAATACAGCTGCTCATTCCACATGTTCTCAGACATACTAGGAATGGGCTTAGGAGCACAAGCTCAATTGCCCAATGTGTGGGCACACCTTGAATGTCAACATTATTAGCCATCACGCTGTGACTGAAGCGATAAACACACAAACCAACTGTATTCTAGCCCATCACACCCAGACAGCCTCTCTCTTCTCCTCCTCCAGCATAAAGCCACAACTGTTGCTCATTGAGTTGCCAAGCTTTCTACATTATCCTTAGTAACTTAAAAACAGGATTATGCTCAAATAGTACGAAAACTTTAAGGCCACAGGGAGAAAACACAAAGTGACTTCATTAATGAACAAGTGCTACATTAGAGATTAGAGTTGCTATTCTTGTGTTTTAACAACACAATGCCTTTAAAAAATAAATACATCTGCATTTTCATGTCATTTTCCTTTTGCATCTCTCCTCTCTTCCCATACAGAAGTACTGGACTCAGATATGTTCAAAAACCATGGCAAGGTTGTGTCATCAATACAACTCATCCTCCTGTCAACAGAGAGTGATCAGGTAAATGTGGATGCTGTAACAGAGGGTCAGGACACTCCCTCATACATTTCATAGTAAGGGTAGATGCACATTCCTTGCTGACCAGGAATAGGGAAGTACCTTCATTTATTTATTTATTTATTTATTTGCAGTAGTAGGAAAATGGCTATGAAAAAACAAACAGAAACAATGCAATGCGTTCCTAGTAAATCCAGGAGATTCACGCATATTTTCATTCTATCAGAAGTTAAAGGAAACCTGCAAAGCTTTTATATTTTTTATTTCACTTCCTTTATAACCCTCTCACCTTCATGCTGCCCTCCCTACTTAGCTTTTTCTTCAAGTGTGAGGAGGCATCCCAAATCAAGGGATTTCCTCCTCTGTCAGCCAGGGTTCTTCATTTCCCAGGCAGCACCTGACCAGTCAGGGGAGCACCTGAGGCCAGCTGAGGACCAGGTTCTCCAAAGACTAGTCCTCGTCCTCTTTGGAAAGCTACTCAGGCTCATTGTGCAGTCAGGAAGATGTCTTCATTGAAGCTGATTTTAGGGTTAGGAAAGAGCTGATCTTTCCCCATTGCCTCCCTAGGTAGAGAGAGAGCAACCACCAGCTATGGACTCACCAATGGCGCAACTTTATTGCGTTTGACAGCAGTTGCTATGTTAACACTTCCAAGTATACTGCAGGCTGGGGCCAGCCAGGATGGACTTCTTTCACTTACAGACATGGAAATGAGACAACAGCACCATGATCATAATAACTGCTCTACACCTTTATGGAGCCCAAAGCAGAGTCTCTAACAGTTATCACAAAGCTTCAAGATATGTTTGTCCTTGAAATGCTGGTTATTTAACCAAAGCACCATTTTTAATAGCTATTCAGGAGACTTCTTCACTGCTTTTTTGCTGAAATTACGATTTCTGTCTCTCTGGGTGTTTTTATAGCATTACCATTCATGCTACATGACCAGCATAGCTGAAATATCTAAGTGCCCACAAATAATTAAAAAGTCATCTCCACTTTTTAAATGTTTGGATAAATTTATTTATAGAGCAAGTCTGCAATTCCCCCAAAGTCATACGTTCCAACTAAAGCAACTATGTCAGGTACTTAAAATATCACCCCTTTCCCTATGGCTCTGCCTCTCACGTCAGCTGGGATAGCTTTCTTCCCCTAGAATGCAGATAGTGACCTCAAGACTGGCTAGCAGCAGCTAAAGACCGAGCTGTACTAGGCAGTACTGCACTGCTGGGCAGAAAAGGCCCCTCCTACATGGAAACACCGACTCAGCATAATGCTCAAGCATTAGCCTTTGTGTTTTACTTCAAACAAGGCTCATAAACTTATACTGAGGCACACACTAGCACACCTCTCTCAAACAAGTGGGAAAAGAAAAGCTCCTCAACAGTCTTTATGACACAGCAGACGGAAAGGCATGTCAGCAGCAACACCTGAGGAAGGTATTTTTTCCAGAGACCACTTACAACACTGTTCCAGCAGCAGCATACATACTTGCCCCCGATCTCTCTTCCCAAACATTTTGAATTCTCCTTATCTTTATGTTTTTCCAGCATTCTGAATTTGCAGCTTCACGTAAATTGAAGTAAGTTGGTAAAACTGTCATCTTTTTCAGCATGTTGAATCTGATCCTCTGAAAAAGTTAGACCTCATAGATTGTTCACAGCATCTGGAAGGCAGATCCTTGACTGTGTCAGAATAAAGAGATTGAAAAAAATTAAACACAGGAAATTAGCAGTAACCATTGAGCTAATCAGCTTTAGAAAGCATGGTTTCTTTTCCATTAACAAAACCCCTAATAAGCTGTTGATGCAACTCTTTTGTCTTTTTTTTTTTTTTCTGGTGACACAAACTTCTTCCTGTGAATGGAGTTGAAAGGATCGCTTCTTTCTGTGTTACTACAGTACCGGCACAAAACTCAAGCTGTATAATAATTCCCTTCCCTTTCCCGTGCCCTCACAAACACATAAGCCTCTGTCGCTAAACACCTTAACTCTGATTAGCCAGATCTTCCAGAGTATGATCCGGAGACAGAGAGGGCTTGTTTGTTTCAGGTATCAGAAGCTAAGTGGAAAGAAAAGAATGGTCAGGACATAGAGGATGGAGAAAAGTAAGTATGTGAGAAACTGAAGCCTCAAATCATACACACAAGTGAAGAACTGCCAAGGGAAGAACTGCTTTCCTTTTCTACCTGTATCAGACAGGTAGAACATGAATATGGACTACAGTGTTCAGGGCTCTAAGGAATCACAATATTCACTTGCTTAATAAAACAACAAATGGAATAAATAACTAATTATATTGATGAAGAATGAGTATTTGGAAAACTGTAATTCAGAAGTTGGGTGCAATTCTGATTTTCATTACATCAGTGTAAGCCTTCAGTAACAGGACAGAACTTGGTTTCCTGTGCCTGACGATCCCAAATTAGGATTTAATAATAATCAGAATTTAACACCAAATGTCAAGACATATGTGAATGCTAAGCACTCACACAAATCATCAAGTGTTAGTCAGAGACAATAGTTTAGTATAAACTGCTCCCCCCAGTAATCACTAGGGAAGTATCCCTTACGTAGAAGTGACCCTCAAGAGGGCTTTGTTTAATAAGAACTAAGACCATCAAAATCTTGAAAACGTTTCCTTTGCACATGATTAACTTCTATGTAAATTGTCAGTACCCTTGAAACCAAAAAAAGTAATCATGTCTTAAAACTTACTTGTGGGCAGACAGGAGTTCAGCTTTGTCTCTGGAAGAGTTTTGCAACAGTTCTCGCTTTAAATACCAATTTTGTAAAGCACAGAAAACTCTCAACTATAACTTGTGTTTGTGACAATGGAGACCAACTGGACCACAGGGGAAGTGGAAGAAATGCATTTCATTATCTTCATGCAAAATGCAAACAGAGAAAGAGAAGTCCAATGAGAATTTATAGGTTACTCCTTCCTTGAATCTATCATGCTCAAAAATCTCTGCAAGAAAATTTCCAAAATACTGTATTGCACTCTATCCAGAAACTGCTGGAAAGTTGTGAGCAGCATTACTGTATAATTTAGGCACAAGATCATATTTCATTTGGTCCTGAGAACTGTCTATATTTTATTTGTTTGTTTTTAAACCAACAGCCTCCATTTTCACATCGTCTACACTAGCTTTCAACACATTTGTAGAAAACAGTGATTCACAGAAAGAGGACCATTCTTCAGTTTTTTCGTGCTACAATTTTGAGCAAAAGGGTTATTGCCAGAAGGGAAGTCCTCTGCTTCAAATTCATCTGAAACACATCTTTGTCATTTGACTTGCACTGAAACCTGAAAGATCTGGTCAAAAGTCAAGAGTCATCTGCTGAAATACAGCTGTCTACATCCATGCTAGATGTTTGGACTACTACTATATTCAACTGGCAGAAACAGCACTTCTCAGATCTGACTCTGCTGACTAAATGTAGACTTCCAGTTCAGGAAGAGATGAATTGATCCCTGGAAATGTTCTGCTTCCTGACTATAAAGGGAGTGCACAGAGCTGAGTTTCAACAGACAAATCCCACCTTCTCCATGCTAGGTATCACACTGAACGACCATATCTGGTTTCTCTGCTAAGACCTTATCAGCTTTGCTGGAATTTCTGCCACTTTAATTGGTACAAATAAACCAGTGTAGTTACCCTAAGCACAATCAACCCATGCACAATCAACCAATGCACAATCACCAGAAAGAAAGCAGCACCTCTGAGAGGCAATTCAGCTTGTGTAAAACCTGAATTCTCCCCAAGATGCTGCTGTGTTTTCAGAGATTATGGGAATGAGACTTATGAGCCTACCCCTTAATAAGGTGAAGTAGTGAAGTGCCTTAAATTAGACAGACAGGTTCAGGTTGTTGCTGCTGAGAAGGTGGGAGATACAGAGCAGTCTCATCCCTTATCTCCTCTCCACACCAGTGAGGCTTGAAACATACGGCATCAGACCCCACAATAAAAGGCAAGGTTTCAGTATGGATTACGGAGTCCTTCATAAAATACTTTGAAGGAGAACAGAAACAAAGCCACACCAAGGAAGTTTGAAAAATCTGTATTGTGGCCTACATAGTGTCTATCCACCCACAGCTTTGCCAAGTGAGGATAAATAAGAACTGAATGAAACTCTGCAAGCGCACACTTCAGTTGGCCAAATATCCAACACAGTCTGGAGCAGCTAAGAATTAGTCGGCACTCTCTTAATATTTAAAAACAGAAGTGCAGACCCTCAAAAGGGTCTGAGACTCCTCTGTTAGCAACACCTGCTCTCAGCTGACCAAGTAACATAGAAGCAGAAGACGGCAGACCTGGATCCAGGCTGTCACAGATTCATGCTTCTGTCACTGAAAGAAGTCACCTCGTTAGCTGAGGACAGCCGGGCTTCCGCATTCAACTTCTGCAGGAATACAGGGTTTGGAAGCCTCCAGAAATCTGAGCTCTCTGTTTTTCCTCCCTTGGTTTACTAATGTCCATTTCTCCTTCCCTGCCTCCCTGCTCCCAATGCACACACAGTTTCACGCTAAACCCCAGGCGTTACATGATTTCTCCATACTTCTAGGCAAACACTACACACTTGCCCTCCAAACTTAGCAAGTATGCCTTCTCCACAGAGGTAGTAAACCTGCTGTAAGAGCACAACGTTTCATAGTAAGATGCTTAAGATTAATCAAAAAAAACCTCTTCCCATCTCATGCCTTAAGAAAGTCTCACACCCACCATCTTACGCAAAAATACATTCCCTACAAGACTGTGATACATTGCACACTCCTAATGGTTTCTACAGTTACATAGTCACAGACAATGTAATTAACAAGCAACATTTCTTCTTGTAAAATAGGAGGAAGAAAATAAACAGAATAGAAGTTCACAAAGATATATTTAAGCTCAGAAATAAAACTACATTTTTACCTAATTTCCTCATTTACTATGTCAGAAAAGACATGAGCCTGGGTTATCTAGGTGCAAAACACAAGTTTTCAATCAGTCTGATTTACAAAATACATTGTGTCCCCTTATGAGGAAAGTGATACCTTATTTACTCCCTTTAGATACACGTCAATACTTTATTATTTTTTCACTTTCCATTTCATTTGTTTTGTGCATACTGAAATCAAGAAAAAAAAACCCTGTGTTAAAGTTATATTATGTTTTCTGTTTCTTGTTACATAACCAGAAGTGTTACAGAAAATATTATTGTGGAGTTAAAAAAAAAGGCATTTTAAAAAAAATTCTAACCAGGCAGACATCACTGCATCACAATAGCGTGTAAGGTGCTTCTACACCCACTACTGGCATACATTTAAATTAAAATTACATGCAATCTATACCAAACTTTCTGAATGCTGAATTTCTGCTTAATGCCCTTTCTGTATTTAACCTCCTCTATTGCTGACAAAGAGGTAAGATTTTCCAGGTTAGTAACAGCAAAATTCCACATAGCAAAAACATTGAATGCTGTCATGCATATAAAGTCATTGACAGGGTCTGAAAATGTCTCTCCCATGTCAAGATTAGTCTTAAGCAGAGAAATGGCAAGAAAACATGAACATGGTTTTTTCTTGTGAGAGAGCCAAGCAATTAAAAACCAACAACCACATAAACCCTAAACCATATCTTTTGAGAGAAATGGAGAATTTCAGTGCTCCTTTCTAATGAAACCAGAAGAACACACCAACCACTGTGCTGGAAACATTTCCTGGCAAAAAGCAGAAACACCCGTGATGGTAAGGGAATTTCATGATGTGGGTGATTTGTGACGTTAGGATCCTTCACATCATTTACAAAAAGGGCCACAGACTCCATGTTGGAGAACACACTCATTCCATCCCTCTCTGCTCTGTGTACACCTGCCCAGGCAAAAACACCATGTTTCTGAATTCGAGCATGCACAGAGACATACTCACATTGTCATCTGAACCCACCACACACCCACCATCTCCCACCACAACCACTCTCAAAAGCCTGAAACACTGCTCTGAATCCAACCAGTATTTTCCTCTCCTCTCTGCATTACAGCCACAAGCCCTAAGCCCTGTAGCTCAGCTTGGTTCATCTGGGCCCACTTTGTTAAAATAAACACAAAGGAAGGGAACCCACTGGGCTGGCTGAACAACAAGAAATTCGGCTGTAGAACTCCCTCACACTTGTGTGCACAGCTGATTTTACACCGCTCAGCTGCTATGTTCATATTATTTTGTCAAAAAGTACAGAACAGCTTTCACTACAAATACTTGGAGCTTGAAAATTACAGCAAAACCAACTTTAGCTGGGTGCAAAGTGTGCTACACGAGCAACGTTTGAAGCCCCAACATGACGCAACTGAAATCGTACCAGGGACGGGGGCTTGCTGGAGGAAACTGGACCCACGCAAAGCCACAACGTATATATTAGGTGCCTATAGCTCATTCGCTGCCCTGGCTAGGAGCGCACTGCAAACAGATTTACACAAGCTACAAATCAATGAGACAGTGTGGCTATGCCCATGCCAGTGACAAACTGCAGTAGAGAAGGGAGCCTGGACTGCTTGGCAGACCTGCCATTCCCCTTGGCCAGCCTCCCACACCCCCTTCCCTCACCCCTTCCCCTTCCCCCCCGTAACCCTTCCCCTCTCGCAAGTTGAGTGTCGCTGCGGTGGGAGCAGCCCTGCAGTTCTGCGCCCGGCGGTGGGAGCAGCCTGGCCTAAGCGCCCAAGTCACCCCGGTGTGGGTGGGCTGCAGGAGGCCAGCCAGGCCGACACCACCCTGCGGTGGGCTCCCAGCTGCCAGCCGCCCGGCCACCTGCAGGCCTCCGCCGCCCTACCTTGCTCCTCGCCGGCCCCAAAGCAGGCTCTGGGGTCCTCGGGGGGGAGCGGGGCTCCGCCGCCCTCCAGGGCTTTGCGTTTCTTCGACATCTGGTCGGTGTTTGGGAGTTCTCCTCTCTCTCTCTCCGGGGAGATGAGTGTATGTAGAGAGAGAGGGAGAGTGTGAGGGAGAGAGACACAGGGAGGGAGAGAGAGAGATTGAAAGAAATCGCTGCTTAAAGAGAGGGGAAGAGACTTTGGAGTGGCTGGAGAGCAAGTAGGAGGCAGGGACTAAGTGGAGAAATCCTACAAATCACAATCCCATCAATTCAGCCCCACGTCTAGAGGGGCTATTTAGGTCTCCCTCTTTCTTGCTCATTCATCTGAGTGTGTGAGTGAAAATTAAAGATAGAGGTAATAGTCCTCTGTTGCTTTTCCAAATGTTAGCAGGTGGTGGGGTTTTTTTTCCTTTTTTATGGGGGGGGTTGGGGGGAGGAAGGAGGGAGCTGATTGATATTATTTTCCTCTGCTGGGATTCCT